>JTDE01002095.1:40587-55537 GCA_014338405.1 Paragonimus skrjabini miyazakii | reverse complement strand
TCAACTGATAAACGTGATAGGTAATACATAAATAAGGTCACTATACTACCGTCCACTCGTCCTGTTCGGCTACTTGTGATACAGAAAGCTATGATTGATTAACGAGGTCTTGTTAAAATTAAATGATGTTAGCCTTGATTACCATTCAGAGCAAAAGTCAGTTGAAAAACCCATTCGAATAAGTGTACTGAGCAGAACTGGAATACTGTTAACAACGTGCCCGAACCTGATGCTAATGGTGTAGAATGATCATTGTTACATGTGACTCTGTCCAGCTAGGTGAATTACATGACAATTGTGCATCACGTCTGTTTGACATCGAATACTATCTAGACACCGGTGAAATAGAGACGGAAATTGTTAAATTGTACACATCTCAATATGAACATTTCACTAATCTTCTTTTATTGCCTACTTTAAAGTGTGTGAATACTAAACTTTGTTTCATGACAAAGCATGTTGCATTGGTTTATATTGTGATCCGCACGACCATAAGTGCTATGCGTTGAACTGTAAAAAGTTTAAGCTTTTGATTTTGAGGACAATGGCAAGTACAACACTTGTGTTTGTTGTTCATGGAAAATTCCGTTCATTAATGCACTGATCTGAGCTTCATTGCTTTCAGGAAAAAGGTACCATCAACTAGGTTGAGATCGGATACAAGTAAATTACGTGACTTACTGCTGAGTAGTCGAAAATATTGTTAATTTGAATTGAACGCATTCATTTACGGACTTCGCGTCCATACACGCTTCGTAACCAGTTTTCTCCGAAGTATATTCACTGGGTTTAATGAAGCTCAATCGGGATTTTATTGTAAAGTTGTCCTTTCACAATATGTGAAATTTTCGCCGGTAGAATCCCATCTGACACATATCGTGTTGTTTATCTGGCTCCATCTTTTCCGTTAGGCTTATTTAGAAGCACTGACTTACAGACCCCTTGTCTCAGTTAACCGTCTTCTTTTGTATAAACCCAGTCTTCCTATTCTCAAGCTAACTACAAGGCTGAATTAGTAGTTTATGTTAACTGAAACTTCATTGTTGCTGCTGGCCAAATTTTCCACGGGTTTCCTTATGTTTATCATTTTTTTCCAGTCGTTACGAATATAAGTACACAACAAGTTGACCACTTGCCTCTTGTGATACATATGTTGTTTTATTGGCCTGATTGGGAAGACAGGAGTTGTGTCCTCTTCTTCGGGACGTCCGAGCAACCTGTGCGTTACACACAAGTGACTGTAACTTGAGGGAAATGCACATATTAAAGTTGTCCGTACCTACACACAAGAGCATCCAGAGTAGTGGCGATTCGAAGTTTGTGCCGTGTGGCTAACTGGCCGCTTCGTCACCACAGCTCTGTGGAGCTGCTTCATTTAAGAGTGGAATAACAACATATGCACACTCCGAACGTAATCGTAGATCACTTATATTCGGTTCAAACACTCATCATTGATCTGCCTATTTGCGTACATTAGCCTCAGATTGTTACAACGATACTTTGCAAGCCAGGACACATAAAACGCAATCAGTGTAGAACAGGGCAAAGAAATTTATCCACTAGGATTGTGAAATGATTTACAAATCTCATGTACATCTTGTCGTGTCTAGAGGACTTTTTAAACGTCGTCGCGATGGCCACGTGATTCTCAATATGCAAACACTAACACAAGCTGAGCTTCTGGCTGACCTTCAAGGCTATTGATAGGTTCACTTTTTTGACCATTTGAATTTCTCCCACTGATTGCCACAATAAAAAGGTAGTCGCTACAATCTGTCTTTGTAATTCTAATACACTGGAACATTATGGGTTCTCGTCACGATGCTCTGTACTGCATAAATCCAGAATATAAACAGGATTTTGGTCCCTATAGACCACCAAATATATTGATAAATTTAAAACGGTTCATTCCCTTCAAAAGTTTGAACAAAACAGTCAGAAAACGAAAACTGGTAGATGCAAGCATCTCGTATTGACTCATCAGTACCAGACAATCGATTGACTATCCACCCTACCCCCTATCTGTTCGATATAAAAGACCGTTTCCTGATATTGATAAATGTTTAGCCATACTCGGAGTGCATGTATTTTATGGGTCCAAGATTAGTTGGTTATGTCAAGTATCGTCTACACTGCTCAGCTGTATTTGTGAAAACTATTCCTCACCGATATTGAGTCAGTTGCTTCCCGAACATTTGTCCCTAACCGTAGTCGTGTTCTCAGTTGCTAAGTCATAACACTTGTAGTTATCTGATTATAATAGGCTGCAATTAGCAGCCGATGGGACATGATATCTTACACGTTGACTAAATCTGTTTCAGCCTTCTTTTCGTTTGTCTTGCGTGGCGCTACTTACAAGCCTTTATTGTCGCTAACTTGGCGTATGGTCTGTGCTTCACCTGAACTATATGTTGCATGGATTTTTCTGTCTAGTAGGACTCTGTTGCTTCTGCTGTTTTGCCTGCTCATCCACAACTTTCTGAACGTCGACGATCATTGAGCACCGGAACCCTACAGTTGAACTCGTCGAGTCATTCGGCTGTAGAAAAAGACGGCATATACGCGTCGAAAGCCTTGAAAGTCGGTTGGATTATGCTGGAAAGGCGCATACGCGAAGTCAATGCTGCAAACAATTCTAAGTCGCTGGTAGGCTGCTCTTGTTTAGTTTTTCTACATTCTGTATGTACCATCCACTGATGTCCGTGTGTGAACCCCCTAGCAATATATTTTGAAACTACGTTTGTGGAAACGAACTTTATTGAATAAGTACGATTTGTTTGTTTGAATCTGTCCTCTCTAGAAATTCGCTGTCTGACCCTCTGGTCACAGCTGGCTCGGTTGGGCTGTTCAAAGCTATACTCGTTTGGCACATACGCGAGGGTCAACGGATGCTAGTTTCTGTGGTCGTTTTTATAATGCATTTTAACAGAACTGCTTATCTTTTTGTTGTCATTCGTATGTACATTTGTTAACTGTATCCATTTGCTACGCCAATGTGATGAAATGCTCCGTTCAAGTGTTTTCCTTAGGTCTGTGGACTGCCAAGCATTTTTTTATCTGATCTACCCAGAGACACTAACTCATTTCTTTCACCTTTCTTTCTGCACTGTGCAAACCTATGAACCGGAAGAATTATGATATAGTGATCACCGTTTGCTTTGGATTTGCGCAATCCGAAGCGACTTCATCAACATGTCTGTAAACAAAAGTCTTCTCAGATACAGGCAGATTTAGGGCACAGGAAGGGAACTGTAGGGTTGAGTACAGCACTATGTTTGTTGCCAATTGACAAATGATCTGCGATCGAGCCGGGATGTAGACTGTATTCTATTAACGGAATGATTTAGGCTCAGTTTCAGGTAGATAAGTCAGGTTAAAGTCTCGTACATCAGGTTTTTTCTGCATCTGTATACTCTGTTCTGTCAATTTCCAGGGTTAATAAATGCTAAAATCTTCGTAGTTTAGGGTTACTTTCAACCCTCCTGTGTTTGCCTATTTGTGATCGTTGGAGGACGTGCGTACATTGGTGGCTGAGATCAATAGTTAAAAAAAATATCGGATTACATTTGCCGGCTTCTACTGTCTGCTACCACGGTGTGATATTCTCCTGTAATTTACCGACGGATTGCGTGACTCTTAGAATTTTTAGCATGGTCGTGAAACATTGCCTATTCCTGTGGATGGTTTTCTGCAACTATCCGTTTCTGTTCATCGTTGTATTCGTGGCCTCATACCACAAATCAGGTATGACGATATACGTGTTGATCGCACGTTGGCTCAGTCACCTTTACCGATTGCCAACCCATCGTGTACTGTGTCTGCGTTTCTTCCACAGCGTGAATTAGGTTGAAAACAACACTCAGGCGTTTAATTTATAACGTGTTCGAGCAGTGAAGTCTATAAAATCAGGGCATGACATCTGAACGTCCCCGACTTCTTGGTTTGCGCCCCAAGGACATTGTCATAAATAACGCTTGTTGTGGGTCCCTCTGTTTCTCTCAACTTCTTTTCTCTGTTTTTCCATTCATTGCATTACGTGGACTTTACCAAACTAATCATTCAACATTCTTAGTGCATTAGGTAGAGTAAGTATAGAGCATCTCCATTCCGTTCAGTTTCTCTTGTTTGAATTGACATCCTGCCTCACATACGTAAAATCTTTAGGTGGTTGCTATATTTTCTGTTTCCACTCGTCTTACAGGCCGAAGTGAAACAACTGCTTGAATTTTGTGAAAGTCGTGGACAACAGTTACGGGCTTTGCAAATTTCTAACGAGAAATGGAATCAGTGGCTTCGAATCAATCACGCTTTGGAATCTGAGGTAGGTATATACGTTGAAAAATTATTCCCCGAACATTGAATGAGATTGTTCTGTCGCTCACCATGTTCGCCCGTCGGTCTATCTTCACTCATCTTCCGTTTCAGCATCAACGAGGCTGACTTAGTTGCTGTCAATGTCGACGTGTCAAGCGATATATATATATATATATATGTATATATATATATATATATATATATATATATATATATATATACGTAGAGTGCTCTAACGCTGTCATTCAGTGCTTTTTATTGTCCGCTGAGTGCACAGTTCGTGGATGTCAAAACTCTACTTCACTCTCTCCGATTTGTTCATTGCTCATGAGTAACTCATGTATTAACTCGCCTAGTTGTCTTCGTTTTACCAGTTGACTGTTTCTTCGTTCCTTTTCCCTGCTTGGTCAATCTGACTACCTTTGTTCTGGTTCCTCCTATCTCTGCGACTAGTGGCTGACCTAGTCGACCGCTTGGATCACAGTCATCCGGCCACTGACTCGTCCGTTGGCCTCAGATTTACGTGTACCTCCCCGACAGTCGCTCACTTCTAGGCACCGAAATTGACCGCGCCCTTGAATCCTTGTTGCTCTTTGTATTTGTTTGTTCTACCTCAATGACCCTAACTTATGGAGGAATCTTTTATGGCGAATCTTGTCGATTGCTCACAAGTCAATCTGGTCTTGTTTCGACTTTGTTGATCTGTGATTGGCGTTAAGTGTCAGATTGCGATGAGAGAACGTTACACCAATGTGTTCCTCTTCTCAATGTTTCCTGGTTTAGAATGCTGTCCTGGAATCACTCATACGAATGCTAGGACCTCCGGACGTTGGGTGGACCGGGACAGAACACAAAGAAAATCGTAACCCATCTACAGACGACTTACCATCCTCCTCAGCGGGTGATTTAATCGCGAAACTGAAGCAATTCACCGCTACTCAAATCACTCCGATATTCAATCGACTACCATTACGAGGTTTCACAACAGACGCCGACGAAGCCGATATACCGATTCTCGCAACCGGCAATGTCGAAAGGGTGAGTGAGAATCAACATGTGTGCACGCGAATCTGCACTGGAGTCAGTTGACTTTAATGTAATCGTATTCGTGCATGATTCACAGATCACACCCATCAGCTTCTTGCACTTATCTTCTTCCAGTCGCTGAATTTTTCGAGTTCACATATCTTCCACTACCTTCCGTGGTTACGCGGTCGAATAGGTCTAGGTTCACAAAACGCCTCTCTCAGATCACATTGAATGCCTCTACATCTCCGCCATACTCTCATTTTACATTAACTCTGGCTTACACATTTCAGTCACAGGTTTACTAGAATATCACATATACACATACACCAAAACTTATTACGGTATAGTAAACCGGGACCCCTGACACGAACACGCGTCTACATAATTCACTTGTACGCTAAAGACTTTTCATATTTGAAGCGACCACTCTAACAAATTGATGACTGAAATGCCTAATGGAAGATAAATAATGGTGGTGACATAATCAGTGTGTAGAAAATAACTTACTGTCATATATATACATGGATTTTTTTAAGGACTTAAGGTCTTTCTTAAGAAGACCGGGAAACTACAGGAGAATAGTATAACAATGTGGGAAATATACAGTTCTTAATAAACCGTTAAATTATGTAAGGAAGGGCAAATAATGGTTTCAAGCGAACCATATAGAAGGCGAATCTGTTGATCTTTAGGGACTAATCGGTGCATATTGCGTCATATGATTACTCCCAAGTTGTTAAGTTACTCTTTGGGACTGGACACGCCCTGAATATGTAACTCTACGAGCTGTTCCATGCGTTGCCGACGACGATTGCTTTTAGCAAGCGAGGATTGTGCGCTGTCTGTGGTTTGGTGTTCTTGGACCTTCTCTTGTAGGTGACTATCCAATACGAACGTTCAACAGAGGTCTGTTTTGAACGACCAACACTAGTTCTGGTTTCCAGAAAACTGTAGTCCGAACCATAGTGAAATGCTGTTTGAGGTCCACGGAAACAGCCATGTGAATCAGGTAACGTATTCCTGAAATCTAGTATCTTAGTTGTTTGTACAGTATTCGACCTTGAACACTGAAAAAGATTGTTTAATCAGATTCTCTAACTATACATCCTCCTACGTACCTGACGTGCATAGGTTGATCATGGTCATGTAAGAGTACAGCTTGTATAGTCTCATTATTCAGTCAGTCCCCGTTTTGTTGATTCACAGTTTGTCGCCTCGAGTGAAGTGGAATTGTGCGCGTTGGAACAGTTGGCTGACTTGATAGATCGGGTTGCAAATCAGTTAGAATCCAACACTGTGCCACTCACCCAGACCCAGGCTGAGAAGCTCATCAGCGCAGCCCAATTATTTGCTCATGAGGCATCCTTGCGGTTTGAATGCCTTCAGCGGCAATGGTTGAATCGTCTCGGATCTCATACTTGAAAGTTCTCTAACATTATTCATATGTTTGTAAAATAAACATTGTTGTTATCTATTTTATGTTGCCTGATTATATGGCGTCCGCGTGTTCGTTCATATCCGACAATACTGAGATCGGAATAATTACCGATGTAAGTGGTTTTTTGTAATTGTTCGATACTAAAATGTTGCGGTAGAATATACACATTTAGTATATATATCGTCACACTGAATACCAGGTTTTTGGTGCCAGATGAAGGAGTTACCAGAGGAAGAATCTTTCAGCTTTTACGCTGGAATATGTGCGTTTCTAAATAACATACAATGTCATACGTAAACTGTCTTAGGCTGAAGAAGTCGCGATCACGGAGTCTTAAACTCACAACCATGTGGTCGATAAATGGTGCCCTCACTACTAATCCACCACGAAACCTAGACTTGTCGTTTCTGAATGAAGTCGGCATCTCATCAAAACTAGTGCATTGAGTTTCAAATGTGGCGTCAGCTATCTGTAATTTTCAACACAACATATCCCAAAACAGGGACATTAACAATCGCGATCTTCAAGAAATCCGTATGATTGAGGTGACCATATACAGTGCCAATAGATGGTGCAATTCTACGCCTGGCCTTGTGCTTGAACAGTTCTGCCTACCGTAGATGAGCTTGCTGGCTAGTAGACATTTTGGATCCCACTCTGTGTTGACCCCAAATTACCTGGAAGACCGCTTTGAATTATTAGAAACCTTAGGACACGTTTTGATGGGTACACAAATAGTGCATTCCACGAATGTTTATCCCTTTTTTACGAATGTTCCCCTTCTTGAAACGGTTGGATTTTTGTGGTTTTATTTTGGATGCTTTAAGGATCTTAGTTTGAATTAAGCCAAGATTGTCATGTAATATGTATGTCCGAACAGCATTTTGTTCGTTCGCGTCAGTTACCTGCACAATATACTAGTTGAATGGATAGAGAAATGGGTATGTGCAAACAAAATAGTACACTTTGTCTAGTTAACATTTATTGCCTGGTTCTAGGAGCATGTGACGAGTATGAATATTTTTCTGTTCTTAATGCACAAAGAAGCTAGATAGGTGGGTGCTGACTGGTAACAGGCAGTTGAGTAATTGTTTCGAATATCACGCGTACACTAATCGACCAGCAGCTGAAATGAACAGAATGCAATCAATCAGTTCCTATTGGATTCATACGAGAAAACTAAAAGCATGTGTAATGTAAACGCAGTAGGAAAAGAAGAATTTGACAATGAAGAGGTGAAGCATTAAAAATACAACCAAAGCATTGTTAAGTTCATTATCATCTGCTTCTGGGCATATGAAGGTGGTTTCCTAAGATGTATAGCTACCACCTCCGAAGAAGCTAAAGCGCGTTTATTTACAGTTTGACAAAAAAAAACAGGAGGCATTCGAGGGATTTAATGTATGGCCAAATTCGAACGTGTTTTGTTATGGATTTCTTAGTCGTTCCAGTTTTGGTGCTCAAAAGCTTTTCCGGATTGTGCTTCGAGGTTCGGATGTGTAGTGCTCTCATTGTACGGTCTACCTACTGCAATCCGCATGTGAAGGTCGACACAGTATCTTTTCTTCGAATTGAAGGTGTGCGCGGTGCTGAGTGAAGTACAGTGAGCTTAGCTAACTTATTTGTGTGTGTGTAGAAAACTTGCTTTGATTTTAAAGGACGTGCGTACAGACAGGCAGTCCGTCGGACTCAACACTAGCGGACATCTTATTAAGTGGCAAGTCCCAGATAAATCGTTACGGTACGAATGCTACAATATTTTTTTTGATCTTCGTTGACGATGATCATTTTGGTTTGTTTCTAATCATCTTAGCGATATTCACCATAATCTTTATATCACGAAGTTGAGGAGAAAAACCACTTGATTTTAGAACTTGTGGGCAATCGGTAATTTAGTTTATTGGTAACTTTTTACTTATGACAATAGAAGCTTCGTACGGAGTTACAAGTTACCAATAAATCAATTCGCCGGTTGCTCACAAATTGTTCTTGGATTTTGGATTACTCAATCGGTCTCAACCATATTTCTGCTAATAACAGTAATTCGGATGTGTTCCTTACTAGGCGTGCTGACACCATGTTACAACGTTCAGTCCATCGCAAAGCTACACGAAGTAGTCAATATTTCAAGTGTTTCAGTTTTGTTCCAATTGCTACAAACGGTTTTGTCAAAACCTTGTCTCCAAGAGCCAGACGTATCTGTGACTGATAAATGACAGACAGAGCAGGATTCTGAGGAAGCTTTACAAGCAAGCGCCTACCCCGAGAAATTCATCGAGACTCAAAAGAAAGATATATTCTTGTCTATTCAATTTAAAGGGGAGTGTCTAATCAGTAAAATCACGCACATTGAAGTCTGCTCTAGCCCGAATATATGCGGCCGCATAGTTGTGCCTATTTCGCAATTACGAACAGGGTCCGTTTTGTTTTGCCAGTTGTGTAATAGTTCATTCACTGGTGTAATGACGTATACATAGGCAGAACGGGTGGAAATCTATCAACAGTGACCGAACACATTCTGAAATAGTCGAAACAACTAGTGACGGACCAGCTTCAATCACCAAGCCTCCTGTGAAAACAAATCACCAAGTTGACTGAACTAACCCATTGAAAATACTGTCGCCGAATCGAAACCCGAGGTTATTGACTTTCTGCGAAATAATACTCATCCGAACTAATCAGCCGGCATTGAGGTAACCTATCGGGTTGTAGTGGTCCTGAATACATCATATTTGATGAGTTTGCAGGTGTGTCTAGTCACTGTTTTCATATCTGACTATGTAATCTTCTTGTTTCACGTTCGCAAGTGATGACGGTAAACGAAATGTTAACGTCACAAAAAATGTACTTTTTTGAACCTGACGAGGTCAAGATGAGGAATTCAATGTTTCAACTCACAAAATGCAGGCATGGACCTCCTACTCTACGGAAAGCTCATGTCGACTATACTGACTTCGAGGTATTGCTGTTTGACACCTTTAAGTTGGCCTAGACGCTGTTGGACACTGGCTTGCGCTCAACCAGGTACTTCTGGATGCGTTTTGTTGCTTCAGGTTGGTTCTGCAATCTATGGAGGTGGTTGACCCCCTCGTATATTTAGGAAGTTGTATCAGCAGCGGCGAAAGTCCTTGAAATGCAATAAGAAACTTGCACCTCCAAGGCTAGAGCGATACTCGCCAATCTAGGACATCTCCGGTGACAGAGGCATCTCTCCGAATCTCAAATGTCGCGCAAGAGCTTTGTAACTCTACCGCTACAAAGCTTTGCCACCCAGAGTGGAAGACGTGAATCGTTTCATGATATTTGCCTATCGACACCGAATCAGGTGGCATCAACAAATGATCACTATTGGGGTGGGGAAATGGATGTCTGCTAGAGAGTGCCATGTAAGTTCTCTTGTTCAATCTTTAGGTATGCACGGACTTAGACAGTTTGGCTATGCACTAAGAATACTGGCTAGTCGTCTGTTACATCGACCATTTTTACAGATGACACGTCGGAGATATTGCACAGGTGCGACTCCACGATATGCCCTTGTACAGATAGAAGCCTTCGACCGAAGTTCAGCCTTCAAATCGAACTGCTACCTGCGTTCCGAAGAAAGTCTACATATAGGTGAACAGAATTTGAAAGCCCACGCAATCTCAGATTAAATCACAACAGATGTACAGTAAGGTGGCCAATTGCTTGGGGACTAGGAAATAGGCCCATGATGGTATAATTCGAAGAACATATTTCAGAACAAGAAGACATATTATTTTCTCTGGCAATCAACAAAGGGGGCACAAGTTACGCTTGAAAAAGGCACAAGTGGAACTGTTGAAATTCTATGAAGTTGGACAATCTTGTGGGAAAAAACGGGAAAATATAAACTTTAGTCCATTGTTCTTGACAATACGAACATTGTTCCGATACCGAGCAGAATCAGGGCCAAATGGATGGCCGACTCTCTGGAAAATGAAAGAAACCAAAGGTGATTAAGTTTAACGTACGTGTAACAACGGTTGAACAGTCGGGCAAACAGAAGACAGTGTCAGAAGGGAAAAACGGCTCAAAATAGTGCATGAGATCCTACTGAACCACGTTTTGGTTGCTCTTGTCCTTTTACTGGAAAGCTGCCAAATATCAACCAAGTACAATGGCAATAAATACCGTAGTTATTTTTATTTTTGAGCAAGTAATGCAAGGGTCGTTGGAGCTCGTCAGGGTTACATACTCACCATTGAGTGACCTTATTAGCTAATGCGCCATTATGACGCAGCGTTTAAGATGGATCATTCGGAGGTACCCTGTCTGAAACGAGTGGTCAACACGATTTCCTCACGTGAAAGTGAGCCGATCGAGCCATAATCAGTGTGAAAAAGAATAGGCGACACTGGCAAGCCCTAACAGAAATAAACGTCGAGCCTGGTGATTCTTTCTAAAATAAGGCTAACTGAAAAGCCATGATCCAATGTGTGTGCTCCTTAATTTGCATCAACCAAATCTTCAACCACTAACCTGTAAAAAACGCGCACTGAGAGAATGCTTGAGGAAAACAAATTGAAGTTTAACAATGATGACTGTCTGTTGCGTGTCATGGGGCTTACTGAATATGCTCCAGGCGTGATCGGCTAGGTGCAAGCCAGTGGGTAGAACTGATAGCTTGCCTACCAATCTTTTTCCTTTGGGGTCACACGATGCGGGATGTACGGGGAGAAACCACTGGTAGCGCAGCGCAAGTCACGTATGCCTCATTCGGACTCGAATGCCGCTCAACACTCAGGGTATTGAATATTCTAAAATTATGCTCCTTATACAAGTCTGTCCAAAATGTTACGTTGTTTTAAAAAAGCTAGGGCATCTGAATCACAAATAGACATGGTACCTCAATCTGCTTAAGCTTAAACTCATGTGGATCTTCGTTTAGATCACGTGCGCCTTGCCAGTCTTGTGCTCTCTAAGTGCTGCAATATTCTGTGAGCATTATTTAGTGATGGCGATACGGATTCTGGAGAAGTGGCGATCTGTGGCAGCCAACTGGTATTGTCGATAGATCAACTATTTTAATGCACTAGACAGTCAACAGGTCATTCAAAGCACGATTTCACTTAAAGTAAACAGAAAGAACAAGGTTACAGTGCCTGATGGTCACGAACGAGTGCGGTAAACACTCGAACTCTTCTCACGATCAGGTCACCGATCTACAGGGCCATTAAGCACAGTCAGACCAAAATAACAAATTACAGATCACGGATACACACAAGGTCAAATGTTTGGTAAACAAAACGGGAGCAAATTGTTCGATGCGACTAGTTTGTGTATAATGATCATACAAAGTAATTGTCTGATCAGTCCGTATCGAAACAGACTGACTACAGACCAGAGGCATGCACACATGCGTGTAGCTTGGATGACATTACCAGAAAGAAATAAGTTAGAATGCGCAGACAACGGATACAGATCAGCTGTCGTATCATTATAGTCACAGTGTCCACGAAAGTTGCAAGCATGCCTTCTGATCGGGCATATACAATTAACAGGGATTCAACTGATTCGTAGATGAAATTGGAATGTTAACGACCCTTAAAAGATTGCGGATGACAGTTTAACCAGGTGGCAGTTTGTTTGCTTGTGTGTGTGTGTTCTATGTTTGGATGAGACAGACCGGATGTTTAGACAGGACGCACAGATTGACATTGCATAATATCAACACTTGCTATCGCGAAGGGGAACATGATAGGCGCGTCGCAAACTGCGCTCGCGAACGTGTGCGACGCGATAGAAGAAAACCGTTACGTCAGTGTTATTAGCCAGTTTGATATCATGAACATTCATTTTCGCAATGAACACAAGATATCAGCTGAATAGAGTAGCCGCGATGAGCGAAACAGAAACGAAGAACAAGTCCAGGAAACAAAAGTTTCGGCTGGATCCGAATCCTAATTTTGAAACTGCAGAGCTTTTCGCACTCATTAAAGAAAACATTGAGCAACAAGTAGAAAACGAGCCGAAAATAAGAAAATTAAACCGAAAAGATAATTCCGCGACGAGGGACACAACGATGGTAGCAACACATTCATTACCAAGAGACAACAGTGATATGTAAGTAGACAAACAATAAGGTCATGCTGAAGACACGTCTTTGTTTAGTGAGTTGTGCCACCTGCAAGCAGCCATAACAGATAACAAACATGTAGATAGGTATCTCGAGTTGTATCTTTATCAGAAGTGATCGGGCAGAAGAACGAACTCCGGCCCTTGCTGTTGTTAGGTAAATGTGTTGACCACTGCTCACCGTCAGCAGCACAGCAATATACTAATCACTGGTACTTCTGTATGACTGACGAATAACCGTGAAGTGTTGTGTTGGTGACCACTTACGCTTTGAACGAGTGATCCGAACAAACATTTTAAACCAAAACCGACTAAGCAAGAACTACGAATTACCCTGCGGCAGGAGAATGCAATAAAGAGGCCAAAGATAGCGATCTCCCAATAACTCATGTATTCATCCCCAACTTCGATCAAACAAAGTCAGCAAAAATGCTGCTTTATTCCTATAAAAGTGTGAACTTGAGCACCACTACGGGGCGTAAACAATCACTCAAGTGAACAAGAAGTTCGCTCCACGTGAGACAAGTCAAATCTGGCTTTGGATTCATGTTCTTAAAGTTACGTTTACCTCCATACTCAACACAAGTCCACCAGTCTGTGAATCAAAGAGAGAATTAATAAGAATCAGTGCGTAAAACCCCGAACTCAAACATTCAACACCGAAATGTTTATGTGTACCGTGAAAACTGGTAGGCGAGTAAGAGCAAGACAGATTTCTCGCAGTTCTCGCCCCCAGACTTCCTAAACTATGATTAATTCATGGGTAACTCAGCCGAACAACAATGAACTTCACCCCCAGTTAATAGCTATCTCCTTTTAGATCCCAGCCAGAGACCAGACGGATGTCCCTTTTATTTTGTCGTCTGTTTAAACACTTGTGGATGGGTCGCTCACCTTTGGGATACCATGGAAGTTTGCGATTTGCGAAAGTTCCACAACTACATCCTGGTGTGTTTCTACAAACAGCTGTCTATATATATGAACTCATGTCACCAATATGTCTCATAGGTGTCGTTGCCTGCCGTGTGGGAAAACAGCAAAACAATGCGTTAATCTATCGTCGAATGATCATGTCACTTTCGTTTGGACGGTCTGCATTAGACGAATTATCAACCCAAGAAGTCATTCAAACAGGCATTACTTGCCCCTCAGAACAGTATTCGCCGGTTCATTCAGGACATACTCAGAGAATACTAATTAAATACCGCGTCGAGTCTTTTCATGTGGAGATATTGCAGGAACTGTAATCCAGTTACACCAATAAACACTAAACGTTCTGCTTAGGACACTTATACAAAGGGGATATACCACTTATTCACAACCATCGTGCAATTGAACGGAAGGTGTTTCGGCTCGAGTCACTGCTCATCTTAACTAGAAGAAAAGGGTCAAAGAAGGATGAATCGATGAAACAAGACTGAAAAGAAGACCTAGAAATGTTGTCGATGCACGGATGTCAGTGATTGCAGCTCGCTGTCCTCTACGATGGCGTTTATAACATGCGATTCGAGTAATAACAAGAAACCCAGCATGGGAAGTGACACAGTACTATTCGTAACGTGATAGTCAGCAGCTTCATATTTCGTGACTACCCCATCGTTTAATCAGCTCGTGAGATTATCCGGTCGTTGATGGCTTCAGCAAACAACGCCCAGTAAAAAACTCTGCTGACATGCGGAACGTGTGACGGGACCATGAGATACAGAGGATTTACAGACGAGAATAAACTGAGAAAGTCAAATGACAATGAGCAAAACAGAAACCCAACTCCGTTCGTCAAGCATACAAAAATCGCATTGTAACATACAACAGAGAATAGGTGAACACTATCAACAGTTAGAGATCCAGAGCACTCTCATTATACCGCAATGAATCTGACGATAAAGTTATCGGAAAACTCGGGTTATCGTCCCAAATATGTGCGCCAAGTCTGCTCTTCAATTCAACTACCAACAACTCAACCTGACAGGTTGCGCTAGATTTGGCAAACCCGGACGCAAAAAGTGTTCTCTGCAAATAAAGCGCCTCACTGATGGTCACGCCACAACAAGTTGTCCTTCAGAACGTTAGTTC
>JTDE01002095.1:22152-36377 GCA_014338405.1 Paragonimus skrjabini miyazakii | reverse complement strand
GCAGTGGCTATGGGTAGCCCATCGGGTCTTATACCGAGGAAAGTATATGTGGGGGTGCTTGGAAGACAACTCTTCGAAAAGGTTGCTCGGGACTTGTTCTGCAAACGCTATCCAGACGACAATTCAGTTCATCTAAACAAATGCCACTGTATCTTACGAGGTAGGGATCAACAACTGTTTATCATCCTCAGATAATCCTATCACCAGTATTGAGATGGAACAGTGGAACGGTCTGTTTATCGCAAACTTACATGGAGCAGACAAAATTTGCAATTCTCTAGCTACGCACCGATTGCCTACAAACGGGGATCAGTGAGAACCTTATTTAATAGAGCCAGAAATATATGTGCAGCAGATCGACTGGAGGAAGGATTTATTATTATTATTATTATTATTACTGGTGGATAATGGTTATCCGGTAAAATTCTTGAAAGTCCACAGTAAGAAGAAAGCACCTGCTCTCATGAAAGCTGCTGTGAGGAGAAAAAGATTACATTTCTGCACATTCAATTCAAGTGTGACCAACTGACCAATAACATGAGCCACAAACCGATATTGGCATTATAAGGCATCCATCCGGCTACCTGATTGCCGTTGGTTGGCTCGCAATAGCGATGATTCACATTCACACGATCAATCTAATATACCAGTTCTCTTGCAACTGCAATGACTTCTATATAGATGAACAGATCGGCACTCTGCATCAACGTATGGCGGAGCAACTCCTAAGTGGTTATCAACTGCAGTGTCAAAAAAAACCTGCCGATTGTAATAAGCTCGGACAACCCGGCTTCATGGATTGCCAAACATACCCTAGCATCCTCGCATAGCTGACCCGGTCAAGCCGTTTGAAACAGTCTCACCTAATCGTAAACTAAACCTGCTAGTGACTAGTGAAGTCATGCTAATCACACAGTGTCGGCCAGTTTTATGTGCACAGAAAACGCTGACGTATTTAGTCTCCTTGTCATGAATCTGGTTGCATTATTAGTACGCGAAGGGTCGGAACTATTTGGTCGGTCCGTTCACTTGTTAATGTGTGCAGTTAGCATAAAATTCTCCGGTTTCACGCAAACGACTGATTAGAGTAAACCGAAATTTGAACACCTCGCGACATATGTCTGCACTCCGTTTTGACTTAGTAGATAACGGGAACGCAGTCTTTTAAAAAGAAGGATATATTTAAGTCGTGACGAAAAAGTAAATCATAATTCTGGTTGTGAAAGGCAAAAGTAGAAAATATGCTACCCGACAGCTCATTTTAGAAACACTACTAACCTGTCCTTTAATGGCTTGCCAACGAGTAAACCCACTGCGTAAAAGAATAACAAAGTCGCCCATTTCATGAGGAATTTCGTGGATCAGAATACAAACGGTAGTGAGAACACCTAGCTGAAACGGAAAGAAATTAACCACATATAGCAGAAAACTTGTCCCCGTTAAACAATATAACAGAAGGCTAACAAAAGTTGCATCAAGAGGCGCATACGCATATTGGAAGTGGGCCAATGGAGTTTTCATTCATCAATAATTAGAAAACACAATAGAGAATCAACATTGGACTGTGAACTGCCGTAGAAAAGCTGGTAAATATCAGAAGTAGTTTGGAAGATATCTACTGAGTTAGTGTGATTTCCATTGGTAGACTCGGGGCTTTAAATCGAGAACTCCAATGGACAACACATAAACTGGGTACATGTATATAAGCAGTCCTATTTTGTGTACGGCCAGATTTTACAAGTAATGTTTCACAGAGATATGAGGAACAAAAAACAAAGCACTCAGCCGGACAACGATAACCCAACTACTTGGAGTCTAGTAGCCAAAGCTTTCGATAAAGGGCTACTCCGGTGTCGATTGGCTGTTAACCACGGCCAACCTGCGCTGAAATAATACAAGAAACGTTTTTTCAAAGGAACTTATCACAGGTTTTAAAGTTCCAGTTATGTCGATACTAGGGTGTAATGAAGTAGGATACCTCGGTTATTCAACGGATTGTTGAATCTAGTGTCCTTTCGCCATACTACTGATGAACTTGAAACGGAACGGAACCCAGATTCCTGAAGGCACGACAAAATGTACGATACACTTTTGTGCGAATCCAAAAACTGCTCCAATCAACGAATGTGACACACACGAAAAAAACTTACCCGAGTTGAAACCAGGTAGCTGCCTCCGATTGCAATACCATGGGTAAAATTGTCAATAACGTTTGCAAACAAATTCAGATAACCTTCGATCTAAAATAATACAAGAACAGAAGGAAGGCAAAACAAATAGACAAGCAAAATACAAACCTCAGTTATCATTGATAGAGAGTGCACAGCAAAGAGAAAACCCATGGGAAATTAAAAGCGCCAGCAAGTTAGAGAAAACCGAGAAGCCCATCAAATGGAAAATTGAACGCGTTAAACAAAATGCAAACCGCAAAATCAAACGAGATCAACAGAAAACACATTTATGAAGGGTAGTTATCAAGTAGAGAGATAAGAACCACTTACTGAAAATCCTGGAAAAAATTCAGAACAGAGATCACATGTAATTCGATGAAATTAAATCCCGAGTTAATTATCATTTAAAGATTATCTCCGCCAAATTTACGTTAACATTTAGTTGTGTTAATTACAGAAAGTACTGGTTGCAAAAATAAATCGACCACATCGCTGTTCGGGTGGGATCATAGCCACGACGTTTGGTCATCCGTTAACAGATGCGTTAGTTGGGTAAATATTACTCATGACAACTCGCAACGTGTGTAAGCTGATAAAATTCTACTCTACTGTCGCACAGTTGACCCTGTCTAACCTGTCCTCGTTCAAGGTGGAAGGCTGTTCTTAAATCGGGAGCAAACAAGTCATTTGGCATGTTGGCAATCGTCCAAATATTAAATCCTAAGTATACTCTAACTCGCCTACCACGGAAATAACTTCCCGCATATTCAATATCAAAACTGTACAGAGTATAAAACCAGACACAAGATAGTTAAATAAATTATGGTGAAGGATGGGTACATTAACAGTGAGTGGTGCACACAGTAAAATATTTTCCATAAATCTACTTGAGGGGATGATAAAATATGAACAATGAACTTGCAACTTGAACCGACAACAACCAATGAGTGAAGATGAAATCACAGAATTCATCAAGTTTATCGAACGATGTATTGCTCACCGGTAACTGTAAGCGGATTTGGTTTACACAGGCTGAGCATAACTCATATTTCATCATAGTCTGTATGAATGCGAAAACTTCAACCGATTGTGAGTCATGCTCACATGGTATAAATCAAATCCGCGACTACTTAAGTATACTCCACACGTTGTCCAGCAAGTTTTGTCATATAACACATCACCCTAAACTGACTGATTAAAAATTCCAACAACCCCTTGACATGGGATCTCCATCTGATAGTGTCAAAAGCCAGCATCCCTTAGCGTTCTCTATAGGAGTGAGGATGTATGCCAACTAATTCAGCGTCGTCAAGTTGGTTCTATCGCGGGAAGATACACTGTGGTTTTAAAATAGTATTAAGCCCAACATTAAGTGAAACAACCGGTACCCGTGTCAGCCAAATTCAATGGTAACTGGGAATATCGATGTAGATGCGGAGCATCCTACCTAAGCAGGACTGAGAGCCAGTTTCCAACCGAAGTCATGATGGATATCCTGAAGTGGGTCAAAAAACAGGTCACACAAGCACATGACCTTACATGCAAGCATAGGAACAAACATCCTGCACCGTCTACTGCAAAACATATTCTGATAACACAACCCCAATACAAGCCGGCAATAGCATTCCGTGTGTTGTACTCAAAAACAAATAGCCAAGCACTGCGCTTCGTTAAAGCTTGTGGCGTCTGAAATTTCCAACCTGTGATATACGTTCACAAAGAAGTGTTTGTAGGGTTTTCGCTACTACGATGGTGACAACGACTAGGAAGTGACATTTGATTTTCTCGGCTATTTCATTTGCTTTCTCATACTGATGCATTTAAAGACATATCGAAATTTGTTCGGACATATTCAAAAGCAAATGCAATCGAATGTTGAAATATCATGGTTTAGTTGTGTCTAATGTGGTTTCCTCAGGAGAACGTGGACAGGTGTTTAAAACCGGAAAGTCATTAGAGGCGGCTACTAACAAATGAAATTTGAGTATAGCGTTTATTTTCGAAAGGTATTAGCTGAAAAGTCTATTTGAATTCGACGACTACGA
Organism: Paragonimus skrjabini miyazakii; assembly: GCA_014338405.1. NCBI lineage: Eukaryota > Metazoa > Platyhelminthes > Trematoda > Plagiorchiida > Troglotrematidae > Paragonimus > Paragonimus skrjabini miyazakii. Next base: position 32,161 of record JTDE01002095.1, on the reverse strand, counting down.
TCAAGACTGAGTGGTGTTCAGTTTGCGTAAACCAAAACTCCGATTACTTGGTCGTAAAAAAAATACTGAATCAGGGGATTTTTATAAGAAACGCACAAATTAAAGAGATTCTTAGTACCCGCGGAACACAAAGCATGTGCCTTCGGAAAGATGCCCAACAAGGCGTAAACAGAACAGAAAGAGGACGCAAAAAATAACCTTACTTTTAACTCGCGTCAAATGTGAAAGAACTACGAAATGCCAACAAGATGGAAAAGACCATTCACATATAATTAAGCTTGAAAAGGTGTAATGTCGTGGAGCAAAGGGCCGCAGAACTGGATGCATGAGATAAATCGGAAGTGGGTGAGAAATACCTGTTTCGTTTCCGTTTCATTTGAGAAAAGCTTCTCGATTAAGAAAAAGAGCAAAAGGCCAGCAACAATACAATAACTGGATGAAAGACACCGGTGATTGAAATCATTTTCATTGGACCAAGCTTCGGGCAAGAGGTGAATGAATACTTCTCCAAGTAAGCTGCCAGTGGCATAGCTTAACCAACGATTAAGTGATCGCAAATCTGGATACGACTGTGGTTAACAGATGCGCATAATGGAATGGACAACCTTTTGCATTTATACCTCTCGTAGAAGTTAACGGAATGAAAAGCAACGGAATGATCCCACTTAGACCGACAATGAAGGCGGAGAAAATGCACAGGATGACGGACGAAGGGTGTTGCTGAAACATCACTTCGCCTATTGGCCACATCTGTTTTTGAAGTACAATTAGGGAAGGAAGCTTCGAGCCCAACAGTGAATAAGTGGGAAAAACCGAAGTCCTATATGCACATTGGACCGACAATTCAGTGAACGTAATGATCGCATTGACGCATCAGCCAGTCAGGATCTGGCAAAGCATGATGTAATAAACGGAGAAGTTGACGTTTTATAAAACTCGACTTAAAAAAACTGCCACTGGAAATCATTGTTGGATAAGTGCGAATCGAAATAAATGGAGACAAGCAAAGCACACAGGTAAATAAATGAACAACAGCATTCCAAACAGACTGAAGTCATGGAACACGGTATAACGTAATAAATGAAGGCTTTCGCAGATTTGTACGAATCAATGAGAAGCTGAGTTCAACAACATCACAAGAAGCAGACAACTTCAACGATAAAAGAACAAATGCTTACAGCGGTGATAATAAACATCACACACTAGATCGTAGATCGGATTTTAGAACAAACATCAAATGGTATTCCGGCTTGTCATCACTGCTGTAAACAGTCATGAGGTTGACTACACAACACCGTGATACAAGTTGGTCGGTTCAATAACGACGAGACATAGGCTTGGAGCGAATTTTTACAAAAAGTAAAATGAAAAACTGGATGCACGCACGCCATTGACCGCCGTAATTCACCGAGTCGGGCTGTATTTGAAATTGGCGATCTGAGTAATCAAGAGATTTTTAATCCGGTAATTACCGAATCTGTTCAGAAGAACAGTTGGGATCACTATATTAAACAACCACGACATTACCTGACAACCCTTTGGTCGTAGTCAATTACTGACGGTTTAAGTAATTAGTGTCCGGTGCATTGTGACATACAGAGTGTGTACGAGGGGGAGTCAAGAAGTAATGCCAATGTTTTTAATTCTTGTGAAGTTCTTCATAAAATTACATGAATTTTTTCCCAGTTATAAATGATTATATCATTTACGTTATGTAATAGTTTGTTTCTTACTTTTCCTGTTTTTAGACCCACAAGGAACATTCAAAATGGCTGCCCCGTAGAGTTGCGTCAAAAACAAAAAGGAGTGATTGAATTCCTTGTTGCCGAGGGGGGAAAACCCCATGAACATTAACAGACGATTAACAAATGTGTTTGAGGACAATACTGTAGATTATAGCAATGTATGCAGGTGGGTTCGTCATTTGAAGGATGAAAAGGTGGGGACCAAAAAAGTTCAAGACGCAAAAGTCAGCTGGAAAAATCATGGCGACTGTCTTTTGGGATGCTCAAGGTGTCATTCTGTTTGATTTCTTTCCTAGAGGAGAAACAATAACCTCTGACGCCTACATCGAGACCCTGACGAGGCTCAGAGCAAGAATCCAACGAGTGAGACCCGATTTGCCAATCCGCAAAGTCCTCCTTCTGCAAGACAATGCTCGACCACACACAAGCATCAAGATAAGGGAGACAATCGCCTCATTCGGGTGGACAACTTTACGGCATCCTCCATACTCACCAGATTTAGCGCCTTCAGATTATCACCTCTTCGGCCCCATGAAAGAGGGTTTGAGAGGCAAACATTATTCCAGTGACGAAGAAGTGAAAACCACAGTGAAGAAGTGGCTCAAAGAACAGACAACAACATTTTACGAGGCAGAGATACATGCGCTCATTCAAAGGTGGAACGTTGCTATTGAGCGTAACGGTGACTACGTTGAGAAGTAGGGATGTGATCCACAGAGGACCAACTTTATTTTGATGTATAATACATGTTCCTGCGTTGGTAATTATATCTGTCCGAAATAAAATGGCATTACTTTTTGACTCCCCCTCGTAACTCAACCATCGCAGACGGCGTTTGTGTCAAATGACCAACAGATATCTGATCCAAAATTTCGGGAAACACGTGCTGTCAAACGACCGCGTTGATCACACTTGATGTGAGGAAAGTGATGACTACAATCGTTATCAAACACAACTGGGCTGTTCAGATTTTCGTTGCAAACGCAGGATTCATGACAAACTTACCGATCATAAAAATTCGAAAGAGCTTATGCATATCTCAACATGCGTTCGGTGATTTAAAGAAAAGAATATAAGCGGGAAGATGGTTTTAGTTTCATGGGATCCGCAACAGAAAAACCAAAGAGGAGCAAGTCAAACGACAATGAGCAAAACAGAAACCAAACTCCGTTCATCTAGCATACAAAAATCGCATTGTAACATACAACAGAGAATAGGTGAACACTATCAACAGTTAGAGATCCAGAGCACTCTCATTATACCGCAATGAATCTGACGATAAAGTTATCGGAAAATTCGGGTTATCGTCCCAAATATGTGCGCCAAGTCTGCTCTTCAATTCAACTACCAGCAACTCAACCTGACAGGTTGCGCTAGATTTGGCACACCCGGACGCAAAAAGTGTTCTCTGCAAATAAAGCGCCTCACTGATGGTCACGCCACAACAAGTTGTCCTTCAGAACGTTAGTTCTTCAAGACACGGGTACTGGTCTTCAGGAATGTTGGGGTTGATGGAGGATCACATATACTAGAATCAAGTTTCTTCTCATATGCCCACAGTGCACCAAAAACTATCTCAGTTTCTGCAACCGACTTGGGTAGGGTGGAAATCACGGTGTCACAACCCGTTTTGTAGCTCCACCCTGTACGTTCTCCATAAGGGTAGTGTTTTTCAAGAACCAAAGAGGACAAACTTGGATAATCAAGTCACGATTTGAGCGTAATAGCGAAACAGTTAGAATGAAACGGTCCAAACAGCTTGCTGAGTAACCCAAGTACCGAGTTAGCTTTCTCCATCACGGAAGAACTGGCTTGTATCACCTGAGACTGTCGTTCCCAAGTCGAACTAGCGTGTAGTGACACTCAGGTTTTGCCACCCAGAAACTAACCCACGCAGTCCGAATGACAGATATACATACATGTGTTGAACGGGAACCGGCTTTCTTTGATCCAGCGATCATCATCATCATCATAGACAGCAATACATCAGTGGCTCACACTGGTGCTTAACTGCCGCACAACCACGAAAGGAAAAGAAAGGAAAAAACCTGTATGATCCAGCGATGTAGCATGTTGGTTACTATTGGATCGTCCCTTAATACGAGCTCAATCGTTTGCCCCCAGAACCGAGAAGAAGAATGGGTGCGGCAACAGCGTTTATTGGAAAAAAACGAGGCGAGTCCATTAGGCCACAGAGGCTCTACATTTATAGGTTTAACAGAGGGGGGTGGGGTATTCAAAAGTGTACTCATGAGAACAATTCACATAATGTACAGGCGTTCGATCGCGCAGCTGCAATCTAATTGCGCTTAATGGACGGAGTGAGTTAACATCACATAACGTACAGGCGTTCAATCTCGCAGCTGCAATCTAATTGAGCTTAATGGACTGAGTGAGTTAAAACATATCAATTAACTCAAAGCCGGATCGATCACCCTTGCTGCTTCGTTAGAGGGATGCGCCTCCTAACAGTTACTTTGTAGCTTCTCACTTCCAGTCGCATTGCACATTGTACGCCAAATTCTAGTATCATTGGGATATAACAGTAACGGAGAATTAACAGGCTGTGATTTGAAACACATGTCTTAGTGTGGAACATTAGGGCACACTGATGACTACACAATGCTAACCCATAAAAAAGTTCAAATATTTTAGCAATAAGGCGGAATCTTAAAACTAATCGGTGAATCACAGTAGTCTAGTATCATCCATACTACAATTACAAAGCTTCGCGCAGAGCGTTAAATGCTCTACTCGGTCGAAGACCTTAGAAAACTATAAAAACCACACCAACTGGTTTGCCGTCATAAACCATGTTGTCCAATCTTCCCAAGAGAGTAAAGTGACAAAACATGAGAATCCCTCTCGAAAGCCATGTTGAATTTCAAACAACACTGCCAAGCGAGCGGAACGCTTACGTAACTGGTCGTCAATCAGGCCCTCCATGATCTTCAAAAGAACCGATAATAAAGCGGTCGGCCTATAAGCAGCAGGCTCACTGAGATCATCACCTTTAAGAATGGGTGACATTGTATACACCTTCTAGGCTTCGGTAAGCTGGCCCTTCGAGGGAGATCAATTGGACAGTGTACAGACTGGTCTCTACAAAGCTTTGGTACAATTATTTAGGAATATGGGAAGGATGGAATAAGGACCGGGAGAATTACTGTCACAGGGTGTTGATGGTTTTTGGAACACGATGTCTAGTATGAAAGTAATCCTCATGATATCCTCGATGTTGGTAATAAATGTGTGCTGACGTTGTAGTGCTGGCATCGAATACACTCAGATGTTGGCTGCCACTTACATCAGGCTTTTAAGATGTATACCAACTTTCGTTCCCCCACTGAATAATACGCCGGCGGTAACCGTTTACCGTTGGACGACTGAAATGTTCCTTGTTCGGGAGTACCTTCTGCAACCTTTTCGTCCATATGCATAAACAGCAGTGCGGCAGTTACAATAGTACTGTACTATACTCATAGTATTATAACCCATCACTTAAATACACATGCGCAGTCAGGGCGACATACACCCCTATGAACATAAATGCTTTTTGTCTGTTTGACATGATTGTACCAAAAAGAGCAGAAGCCCTCGTCAATACAGCCCTCGAAAATCTCGATCACTTCAACTACCTTAGTAGTTGGGATGACGAAAGCAAGTAGCACACGAACCCTCAACACGGTGGAATTTATTATACTACCCAACTACTATAAGCGAGAAAGAGAATTAGATATGAGGGAGATGACCAACAAAATAATACGGTGTTCTACGAAGTGCGCGCACAATGACAGCCTTTCTTTATACCTGTTTCAGTGGCAAACCATTGCAGGGTATACAAAGAAAACCTGTCCCTGTGAACAACGGGTGATCGAACTGTGACTCTATTACCGAAGTATAGCAATGAAATTTTTACAAAGCTGGAAACAAACAAACAGACTGGTCAAACAGCCGTTCGAGTGGTGTTAGAAAATTACTGGCTGTTTTCACATTCCACGCTCGGAGAGGTCGAGAAAGTAAGAAAGAAGGTAAGTAGGTGGAAAAAGTTATCGAGATAATACTCAGCCGATTTGCCTAAAACCAACTTTCTAAAAACAATCTGTCATTCTGCAGGACAGGTGTCGTCTATGGCGCATCATTAGCAAACTGGAGAGATGGGAAACAGCAGAGGAGGATCGCCAAGAAACGAAAAAACACTGACGGGCTGATAATCACTCCTCAGCTTACCCAGCTGCAGCCGTAGACATACAACTTGGGAGTACTGACTAACTAGGAATACCACTCCAAGATACGGTGGACCCCACAACGGCAGAACAACTCGGTTACAACTGCGCTTTACGAGGTCAAGTGGTTTAGAAAAGTCTTCGCATATCACACCAAAGCCCTAGTATCTCGTATCGTCATCATCATAGACAGAGATACATCAGTGGTTCATACCGATGCTTAGCTGCCACATAACTACGAAGGAGAAAAAAAGCAAGCCCCGTATAAAAGAGAAGAAAAAATGGGGACGTGGAAAGATCTAAGTACTAAAAATAGCTGCATCTATATCCAGAAATACACTATCAAGGTGCCTACACCATGCGAACTAGTAACAATGCTGTAAGTGAAAGTGAGGCGTCATCAGCAAGACAGCTTCCTTACGGCTTTCTCTGCCCCACGTCATTAAGTGCACTCAATTCACAGACAACTTAGCCAAGCAACGGCAACATTCACGCCACTGAGCTCGATTAGTCACCATCTTACTTAACGTCTCTAGTCACCGACTCTGTAAGTTGCGAGGGTCCCAGCCCGGGAGACGAACCCAATCTACAGTGACCAACCCCTTCGTGAACGATTTCACTTCTCTATGCCAAGTCATCATCTGTCTACCTCGCATCTTACGCCACTCGGTCGCAGTGTCAGTAAACAGTGCTCGACGTGGAAAACGACTAGCCCGCATCCTTAGTACATGACCTAACTATTTAAGTCCGCGTACATGTAAGGAATGAACGAAAAAACTCGTTTAACAATCCGTGTCTAACATCCGTTTCTTAACCTCTTCGTTGCTTACTCGTTGATGTCACTCGATACGAGCGACCGAACGCGGACATCGGTGGTCAAATACCAGAAATCGGTTCACGTCTTCAACCCTGGGCAACCAAGTCTCGCAGTCAAAAATTAATATAATCCTCATTGTTGCCTTATATATGCGACCTTTAAGCATTAGAACGATACCTCTCTGTCGTAGAGGTGCTCCAGATCAGCGAACACTGCCCTAGCCTTAGAGATACGCGCCTCTATTTCATTCCCTACACCTCCACCGCCGCTAATGCAGCTTCGAAGGTACACAAACCGGTCAACAACTCGCAGGACTTCGGTATCTAACAATAAATCTACGGATCACAGCAATCCTTCAGAAGCACTTTGCATTTTGAAACCAACGCACCAATCAGTTATTGTCGTTCGGCGACCAGTGGTTAACAAAAATGATGCAAGGAGGATCCCTGTGAAGGCCATGCTGCACAGTAGAAAACATTTCGCAAGAACAGGTATCTATGGAACGAACCGCATACGAGCGTCTTCGAGATTTTGAGATGTCCGAAAACAAAACAACGGAATGTTAGTGATTGGAATTTCTTCCAGCATTTTTCAAGTCCGATGAGAAGTCCGTGGTATTTAGCTGTTAAATGCCATCACGTGAAAAATAAACCATCCGCTTTACGAAAGGTGATATACTTTTCGTTTACGGAATCGAATAATAAAGGAGGAAAACCCAGATAGCCGTTTATACACATAAGATTAACCTTATAAAGGTTACAGAAGATAACCGATTCTATCCATGGGTAAAACGAGTAACAAACGAAACGGAAAGTCAGTGATGAATATGGGCTGTGTTCAAGTGGTAGCCTGGTGAACATTCCATCTACTAAACGAACAGGTAAGAAATTACGTGTGAGGACACTGACATCGGCCTATAGTTTGCGGCATAGTCTGTTCTTTCTGGAATGCGCTGTCAGAGGAGGCTGTACTGGCACAATCGTTAGATTCGTTGAAAAGCTGTCAAATGAATGGCTGCCACCACATTGGCCCTTATCCGTCAGTTATTCCTAAACTAAGATTATAGCGCTAATACTCTCATTATTACCAGTTCCATCTATCCGATCTCATGCTGCTAAAATTAACAACATAGTATCCCCACCTATTGGATCACTCTTGTCATTATACCCCATTATCTTTAGTAACACCTTGAATCTTAATATTATCACTTATTTTAGCACGTAAAGGACCGCAAATAGTGGCAAACGTGCCACAATGTGAAACAGGAAACACATGTTGAGGGGTGGAGAAAAGACTACCGCGATGGACACAAATTCCCAACAACAACAGCAACAAAACCATTTACTTCCGTTCTTCGCCATATCAGACAGCGTATCAGGTGTTCAGCATCCTTCGGACCCCAACCAGAAAGCCGGGAACGCCCTACTGAAGCAAGCTTCAAAGTGAGTGACTTCATAACTCGAACTCAAGTCGTGCGCTGACCACCGGGCTGTCACTTCCAGCCTAACCCATCGCGCACAAATAAGGTACGGAGTAGCGGGTGGTGAGTTGGCATTCGTAAGATGGGGCCTAACCAACGAGGCCTGTGAGACGAGATCAAAATGATTAACTATCGACAGAGTTTATCCGTCCCAAAGACACGTAAGCGCTGACATGGTGCTCCCACCACGCGTCGCTAATGCTTCGGAGACATCGATGATCGAATCATAGTAGTATTCAGTTGGTTTCTCCTAGGTCAAGCCGATGGTCGCTTTCAGGGTACTCGATAGATGGAAGTTGCTATATTAAACATTTCACCTCACACGTATTCACTATTTCAGCGGTCCACAGGAATATGGGGGAAAAGTGGCAACCCAGCACCCTTCTGAAATAGACGTTCCCGAAGACCCAAACTGCAGAAAACCACAGAACTACAACGAAACATCTGGTGACGCAGGAACCATACAAATTTAAAAGTTTCCTCCCCGCAAGAAACCAGTGAAGCCGTTAACGCGATCTAATGCTGGTTCAACAGTTCCCACCCCATTCTCACAGTAAGACCCATTTATACTGAATATGAGTGAAACGAATGTCACCGTTATTTACGCAGTTGCCCGCTAGATTCTGATCACAAAACCATTGAATGCATACATCTATACGACATCGGGTGATTTGGGCTTTTAGCTCCAAGAACCCGTGAACCAACAATTGAAAACATTCCCGATTTTCCACCTTGTGTTCTAAGTCACAAGTGATGCCTTACAGTGACCCCTGGCTTTTTTCTCGTGCCTGCTGACTATATCAACACTTCAAACCACCCGGATTGCTTCTTTGAATGCTATGAGTTCAAATTTGTCTAAGTTGGTTAACTAAAATGTGAGTCTCCTCACCCTAAAGACTTCGAGAACTCCGCGTCAAATGATTCATATTCGCCTAACCACCCAGTCTTATACCTGAACTTGAACTTATTCATCACCGATGGTAAAAAGATCTAACTGTGGGGTTTTGCGTAAAGCTTGTTCACGCGAGGACCACGTCACGCAAAGCTTGCTCTGCGATACATGGTTCCACATTTCGTGTTTAGGTATGTCTAGTGAGGTTTACGAAGTGTTGACAGCAAGAGCGTGATTGCATCCACTTCGTTTGCTTGTTGTAGGATCGCCAGACAGACTGCTAGTTCTGTGGCTAGCAGCTTACCCACTGAAATGGAAGTAAAACTCTTCGACTCACTGGCTGTAGTCAGTAAGGTATGTAATGCAAGCGTTACTGACAGTATCATATGCGTCGGTTATTTCTGGAGCATAGTCAAAGAGGATAACGATGATTACTCTGAAGATACTCAGACCCATCGCCGCTGACAACCCGCTTATGGCATGCAAAGTTATACGGCATGATTATAAGGTCCTCCGCTTAGCCCTACCTAAGAAGCCAAATTTTGCTGTTAAAGAGAGCCCCGCTGGGGATGGCGTGAATTTATCGAAATTCACTAAGGATACCAACACCTCCGCTCCTAAAACAGTTAAGCTGCTCGGCTCTGTAGGATTCCGTAATTGTTCGGGGGCCTTCTGGAATGTACCGCCAATTGCTCTACAACGTGCATGATCAAGGGCTTTCGAGGAGCCTTTGCACAAAAATGAACATTGATCTGTCTCGAACTTTATCGCCAGGATGAAGATTTCTGTCAGCCGTACTTGAACTTACCAACAACCCAGTGCAACGTATTCATCGCATTCTGCGCCGCA
>JTDE01002095.1:5542-16114 GCA_014338405.1 Paragonimus skrjabini miyazakii | reverse complement strand
TATTCACGTTCTACCGATTACACGCAGCGATCCATTGCACTATAAGAATTTACCTCAAATAGCAAGTCCTCAACATCCAGCACGGAAAACTCGGCGGTAACGAGTGGTTGCCGGAAATTCTGCTGCTGAAGGATAGGGTGGCAGGCCGTCGGTGCGACGTTGTAGATTGTCGTGTAGTATTCCCTAAATAACCCGGCCACAACTAGAGAGTCAGACGAGGTCTGCCCGACGGGCAGTTGCAAAGAAAGAGCCGAGCGTAGCATCGCTCTTTAGGGTTACGGAGAGTACCGAGAACAGAGTAAAATACCAACATAACAGAACAAATTTAAATACTAATCTAGCAATTTCCTAAGTAAGTGCGGAACTAATGACACTTTGAAACGGTCCCTACAAGAGCAGCTAACAAACTCTAATAGAAGTTCGTTCGAGTGGTTGATAAGGTTCCACGAGAACTTTTGCTTATGGAATATCAGTTTAGTTCAACTTCCAGGACGGAACGGCCTCAGCCAGAAATTGTCCAGTTTCTTTTACCAGTGAGCCCCTGAGGGCGCCCAGTGCTGTGACGATATTGAGAAGATATTCTTCACTTCTATGAGTTAGTATGAAGGCTACCAGATAAAAGCTGAAGAGTTTAAGCTATCAGTGCCATCAGAACACAAGTTCACAGCTACCACCGATACACACAAGTTTATCCTCTCATTGTAATGACATGAAACAAGGGTTAAGTGTAAGACCAATGAAGGTTCGATTCCTATAACCTATACTCTCAGATGCTAAGACTAACTGTAAATAGAATAAAAGTAATGAATAAGATTTGAAAGAGATAACAATAATAGCAAATAGAGATGAAACGTGGACTAACTTAAAGCTATGACAAGGGAAGTACTTTCGAAACCGATCCAAACTAAAGCCTTACAACATGTCCGGGAAAAAAGATGGCCAGCACTCATCTAGTTTTCCTTTGAACTCTGTCACACTATCAGAGGGTACTACACTCTGTGGAAGCATGTTCCAACGGTTGGTGACTCGACATACGAAGAAGTTAGCCCAAATCGATGTAGCAACCCTGTTCTTCTCCAATTCGAGTTTATGGCCTCGAAGATGTGGGTTTGTATGCACTGATCGGAACTTGTAGAACATTTTATTGCGAACCCTTCGGCTGTTATCAGCTGCTGAGTTAAATAAATGCCGAGCGCTACCTGCGCCGAAGAAGACGTATGTAAGGAATAAGTTGCCGAGGACTCTCCGAAACGCAAGTGGATAAAGATCAAGAATTTTAACACGAGACTCGTATGTGAAGTGCCACAAGCCAGTGACCAGTATAATGGCTACTCGCCGGAGACGTCCAATGGCGAGTATCTTTCCCCTGCGGTCGGTAGACACGACTTGCTTGACATACTCGAGCAGTAATTCTATGTAGGCTCCGCGAAGCACTTAAAGGACATGCCTGTCTATACGCAGAAGGCTCTTTTTTCCATCCCATAAGTTCCAAATCCCCTTTCAGCAGCCATTTGATAGAGATAGAACACTGATAAACCAGACGGCAGCCAGATCTCTCAGTATACTTGAGGGTCAAAGTTCGAGACATCTACTGCATTCTGTGCACTATATACCACGAGTAGGTTCTCGGAATCTTCCGTGAGCGACATACCTGCACATTTGTTGTCGTTCGGTTGGAGACTCCAGATACCCGACTAGCACTTAATACGGTCACAGTCGATCTGTAAGGGGTTGGAATCACAGGCATTCAAGATTTTCACTCATCAGCATGTGGGAAAGCGTTGCTAGAAATTAGGTCGGGAAAGTTGTTGATGTAAACGGTAAACTATAGTACACCACCCATGGATCCTTGAGAAATTCCAGCGGAGATCAGGCAGGGAGAAGAAGAGTCCGACCCAGTTATTACTCTGAAAGTTCCGTTGCCAAAAAAGAACGTGATTCAGCGGAGATTCTCTCCTTGGATGCCAAGAGCTTCTAGTTTATGTACAAGAGGACCATGTGGGATATAATCAAAGGCTTTGGCAAAGTTGGAGATAGTGTCAGAGATGCGGTCACTGTACTTGACCTCTGTCAGGCTATCCATGAGGAGTTGCACAGTGGTTACGCATGGCCGGTCTGGAAGAGAGCCATGTTGAGTAAAAGGGGAAAGGTTATTTGAGTAGAAATGTTCCAGGATTGTGCTTTTAAAAGACGCTCCATTATCTTGCATGGGATGCTGGTGAGGCTGATCGGCGAATAACTAGCAGGAGAGAGATGATCGCCAGTTTTGAATGAGTACGACAGTGACCTCTTTCTATACCTACGAAAGAGTGCCAGCCCGATTAATGTTATGAAGGAGCATGGAGGGGTACCGCCATCCAATGGCCGCTTCTTTGAGGATCCGAGGATGGATCAAGTCTGGTCCCAATGCGCCATAAGGTTTGATCTCAAACCAGAGATTCTGTACAGTAAGAACTGAGGAGTCAGCTATCACGAGTGAGCGTCGAAAGTTTCTACGTTGGAGAATCGGACGACGGTTTGGCGGAAGTACGTTGTAAACCGCTGAACACCTCGGCAAGTGTTATGACACGCTGATCAACAATAATGAGAAATGGCCTGCGCACAAACATACAAACCACGAACATGTAGCACATAGCGTAATGATGCCCGATATCCTGATACTTGACTTTCAGCCAGGTATGTATTTGCTCTTAGACTTGAAGTAACTCAGCAGACCAGCGTCCGCGTATATATAATATACCCCTGAATAGGAAGGACGAAAGTTTGCCAATAACCATTTATCGAAAACACGTAACACCACTGCAAAATTAGGGAAAGAGTAAGAAACGGTACAGAGCATTACGTCGTGGTTCGATCAGCCAGTTTGTTTTTAATTGGGGTCTCTTCTTCAAAGACTTTGCAACCCGCCAGCTCTACAAAACAAGGGAGAAAGGTCACTGTTGGTCGCAGTTTAAAACCGAACGACACGAGTTCCCTCAGTTTCGGTCCCACATTACACTACCCCCGACCACTTAATTCAACGCTCTTGATGCCATGCTGCGGCCCCCCCTCAACGTTTGACTCTTCCTCTGGACCATTTTCTGCACCTCCTCGTGTGTCGTTGTCGCTGCTCTTCGTGGACGACTTCAGGTGGTTATAATGGACCACCATAGGCGGACTAGTTGGAGATTCCGGATCTTTTATTGAGCAGGTCGGTCCGGAGATTACGACAAATGACCCTTTCCATTTTCCTTGTAACTTTGTAGGGACATCTGGATTCACCGTCTTTTAGTGTGATCACACTCCTTCGCCACGTCTCCAGGAGCCTCGAACACCATTTTTCATGATACTCCTTCTGATATCGGTGTGCGGACGTGTCACCACCGTTTGCTGTGCCAACCGCAGTGCATCGACCAATACGCAGACATAGTCCGCAATCGTAGGCTGTATTCGGCTGGCCGAGACAAGTCGGACTTCTCGACCAGTCCACAGGAGGTTGAGTGTTTATTCAGCGGATGCATAAACGCAATTCCGATAAGCTAACACATATTTTGGGGTTCGCCAGATCCCAATCGAGCACGTTGCAGTCCACAGATGCGTCCAATACCTGTGAAAGTGAGCGACTGATCTCCTCAACCTGCCAGTTGCCTTGGAGACTGTTGGCAGTCTTACGGGTTTTGTCGACTTGGACGGGATTCGACTGATTTCCTGAAACAACGTACTTTCAAAATTGGACTCCTTGTCAAGATATACCTGCCCCTGCACTCCCCATTGGCACACCCAGTGTTCGATGATTGTGTCAGTCAACGTTCTCGCATCAGTGTAAAATAGTTAACCAACACCAGCATAGACCGTTTGCCTCTTGACTTCTTCGTTAGGGGGTCTATAATGTCTACACCAAATAATTCGTTTGGATAACTAGCATGTGATGGTTGTAATGGGGTTTTCTGTTTGTCCTGGAGATATTCGAAACTGCCACATTGTTCACACCAATAGCGGAAGTTTGCTACATTAACGCAAAAGTGGCCACCAGAAGCGTCGTTTGACTGCATCGTCCTGTTTGTTCATTCCGGCGTGCTTCAACTCCCAGAGAAGGTCCTTCACAATCCTGTCTGCCATTGATCAAGTAATGATTCTTTTGGTAAGTTAGACCCACTTTCGAATAACAGAACACCGCTGATTACTAAATGGTCCCATATTTCCCACAGGCAGCAGCTGTCACAACTTTCTCCATCCATTCCTTCGTTTGTGAGCCACTCCACTCGTCTCCCGTAAATAAGGGCAGCTTCTGAGTCAGACGTTTCAACCGTCTGCTACCGTCCATGGTTCAGTGTTGCTTGTTGTGTACTGCGGGACGGGCAGTCATCTTAAGCACGCCCGGACCTCCTGGACAACGCATCGGCATTGGGAGGACATCTCCCAAATAATGAAGAATTTCCTGTCAGAGTGCACTCTGGCTCTCCGAGTCCTTAAGGTTCGGAAGTCAACGAGGGGATTGGTGATCAGTGCGAACGGCAAAACACCCACTCAATAAATGAAGCCAGTATTGCTCTACAGAGAAAAACAGGGCTAGCATCTCACTCCCGGCTGTACAATAATTTTCTTTTCTCTTGCTAAGAGTATGGCTTCCGTAAGCAGTCACTCATGTTCATCAGCACCTTTTTGTGATAATACGGCCTCAGCGGCACAGTCACTAGCATCAGTGTCCAAGATGTGTCCGTCGGTTGCAGACGACCTGCAACAGTGATAAGACGGGTGCGGAGAACAAGGAACGCCGGGGTGTCCGAACGCCGCACTATCTTCTCCGGACCAATCGAACAAAAGGTCATACGACTGGCTGGCAGTATGTGCGAACCCTGATATGAATCTTCCATAGTACGACACGAGACCCAAGAAACTACGCACCTTCTCGGTGCTTTGTGGGATAGGCCAGGTCATAACTTGCCCCGCGTTCTTCGGATGGATTAAAATGGTGCCCCTAGAAATCACATGCCCCAGACATGTAACCTGTTTCTTCAGTAAAATTGCACATAACGGGGTTAGGCGTCGGACATACTTGCGATGGGCTTTGGGGACTCTGTGTGGATTTTTCAGGTGTTCTTTGTTCATCAACCGCGTATGATGATATCATTCAATTAAAGGAGGCACTGATGGGCAATGTGGCCACTCAGCAATCGCTGCGTCGAAAGTTAAAATTTGAGAGAGGCATTTGGTAACCCAAACGGCACTGTATAAAGCACACAACACTATATGTACCATGAGCGTTTTAGCTCGATCGGATTCATCTACTTCTGCCTGCCAATAGCTTGAGGCCAAATTCAGCGCGCAGAGGCAGACAGAACTCCCAAGAAAGTCAAACGGATCCTCGGTGAAGGGCAATGGGGACGAATCTTCAACAATGATCTTGTTTGGCCTCTTATATTCAGTATGTGTTCGCAGGCTACCGTCTTTCTTTTTTGCCAACACAACTGGAGAAACTTATAGAGTTTGAAGGTTGAAATACACCTTTCCGAGCATCTCGTCAATCAATTTCGACACCTCCGGTTGTAGGACAACTGGGATCCCCCTGTGCGGCTACTTTAACTGAGAGGCGTTCCCCGTGCCCTGTTTGTGATTCTGCAGGTTTGCTGGCCCTAGATCCTTCTTAATCTAGGCAAACGCATCAATGTGGTCAAAAATTACTTTTTCAATTTAGTTGCACCTTAAGTACCATCACATCACCCCCGAGGCCTGGAGCAACGCTTTGGCCTGTGATGGGACATTCCCCAGGGCGACGAGCAAGGTGAACTCGGGTCTGTTATGGCCGTGTAATAGTTTGAAAAGCACCGCACACGGCTATGTAACTAACTGACGTTTCGTTAAACCTAGATGGCACCCAAGGCGCCTTAGAAGGTCAATCCAGACTATGCAGCTAATTGAAGTGTTTGGGGTCACTACGGCATTGCGTCGGAACGTCTGAATGGCTGCTTTCATCACGAGTGTCACTGACCGTAGAATGTTTATGGGCGAGACATCAGTGGTGGTCAGCTTCCAGTTGCGGGGCTCAAACTTGTGACATCTGGGCTTCCAAACCGCGTCTGATCTAATCAAGTTGCGAGGTGCTCTCGTATCTGATAACCCAACGACAGTGGCATCCCCAATCGTTAACTCTACAGCAAAAGCCAAAGTCCGACTTGAATTGATTTCTGATGGGATATAAAAAGTGTTGCGAATTGGTTGACCTCAGGTTACGTATCGCTACCGTCGGTGCGGAATGTACGACCGGTTGTTCCAAACACGGTAACAGGTACAACGTCCGAGTAGTGAGCGAAATTGGAAACCAGCCGATATACTAGGGCCTCCGTCACAGTGCAATGTTTGACCAGTGACGAGAAGGCGTTGTTCGTTGCGCAACTCAAAGTACGGTACTGCCGTGATCTCCATGGTGACGTCGACTCTCCTTAAGTCTTTTCCAATTTCCAGCGCCGGCTCCGGCGCAGTTGGAAGATGCAGTAGGAGCTCGTATTTGATTTCCCCGCTAGACACTCAGATGATCAATTGCTCCGACACCCGTTCGTCTTGCTCTTGTGCGGACTCGCCGCCACACACCCAGTCAGCAAGGTCTCTCACAAATACACAGACCCTTTCACCCGGTTGTTGTCATCTATCCTGAATCTGTTGCCTCTAGTTTGCTGGTAGCATAGGCGAGTCTAATAATCAGTGGAGCTCCCGGAAGGTCATATACCAGATATCCGTGTCCATCACTCGATTGTTCAAAGCAATATGCAACGCCTCAACTAACAGGTGACACAAATAAGCTGTTCTGCCCCGAAAAGCGGGAAATTCGTTATCGCAGAACTTTGCCACACTTTGCTGTCGTCCGTATGGTATCCCAGGAGCAAACTTTTCGACATCGGCTGATGAGATACTGCAGCTGCTGGCTTGAAGACAGAAGTTCTCAACCGCCTGCCTCATGGTGCTTACTACCCACATCATCCCATCGGTTATGCATTCTACGTTTGCGTTCTGATCGCCTTTTGACTGTTCTAGTGGCATTTATATTTTTCCGTGAATTCTGGCGAGGTTTTCAAACTGTAGTGTACCCGATAAGAGGCAGACCGAGTGTTCGCCAGTAACCATTTATCGAGGACACGTAACACTACTACAAAAGTAAGAAAAGGGTAAGAGACGGTATAGAGCATTACGTCATGGTTCGATCAGCCAGTTTGTCTTCAATTGGGGTCTCTTCTTCGGAGACTTTGCAAACCGCCAACTTTACAGAACAAGGGCAAAGGGTAACTGGTAGTCGCAGTTTAAAACCGTACGACACGAGTTTCCTTAGGTTCGGTTACATTTTACGTATTTGTGGACTTGAAGTGATCCTGAAGGATCCCAAGTTGATTAGCACGTTAAAAAGTTAATGAACCAAATCGAGACGAAGGAAAAGCGAGCGCCAAAATTAAGTTTCAACACGCCGTGTTACAAAACGCCAAAACTCAAACTCACCTTCTTTTCTGAGTCATCTCGAAAAATAAATCAGTGTTGTGGAAAACAGAATTACTTTAATTGGAAATCGCAGAGAAAGCACTAAGGCTCCGTTCTTTCGTGTTGGTGCATGTACTTGAAAATAAAGTTGTCATTTTAACCGTTAATGAGCGAGCTGTTTTGTCTGCACCTGTTGGCCGTGTTGACGGATTTACTACCTCACCTGTTTTGTACAGAGAGAATAGCTTCTAGATCATCGAACTTGCCCGCCGGCTTTCGTTTAAAGAATGGATGAGAACACATCGAGAAGGCGACGTATTTTCCGTGGAAGCGGTGAACGGAAATCTTCCCCAGTTTGCGAGGAACAAATGCCCCATCATCTCCATGAACGGTAGCTTTAAAAGTAAGGTAATTTGAGTTCGCTCAGCCAGACTCGAGGTCGGGTGTAATTAAGAATATCTACAGTACAATAAAATCTGATTTCGGAATGTTACGGAGCGTACTCTTTGCCACAGCTTTTTGGAGACCGCTACGGATTAAACCGAAAATTGGTTGTAACTAGTCAGTAAGCCCTGGCGGTGGTTAGACGACTGCTCAAGATACCAGGTGAACTTCACTCGTGATAACCAGACCAGGCAAGAAGTGTGACTGTCCTGGACAATACCTCGTGCGTTGTCCGACACGCTGTGTGCAGGCTTTCCCAGTGATCAGCGATTCCAGTGGTTCCAAAAATCCGTAGTCAAAATTTCTCATGAGAAGTAGCTATCCAGTCGGGTTTTACTATGTTGAAATCACCTATAATGAGAAGATGGAAGAACCGCTGTGTAGACAAGAAGCCGTCTAAAACGGCAAGAATGATTTCGTCATCGGATGCGTTACACGACGGCGGACAGCAAACAGCACCAACAAGGAGCATGTCACGGCTTCAAAACCGAATTTCGAGCCAGAGTGCGTTAGTTACTTCTAGAGAGGTAACCTCCCCTATGGCAGTCGGCATGGGAGGCTTCTGACTGGAAAGGACGGCAAATACTCCCATGCATCTATGGAAGGAGTCTGATCGGCACAGTGAGCACCCAGAAGCACGCAGTTTGTTCTCACTGATGTCTACGAAAAGGCAGACATCTGTGAAAACAAGGAGGTGAAGACTGGTATCATGGACCGAATGTTTGATATTTGGTAGTATGTTCAGAAGGTTCAGGGAGAACGTTGAGTCAGACGACAATCATGCTTGGATCAGTATAAGTAAAATTAAGAGCGCAATGACGGAGCAACCGCTGGAAAGCTTGAACCACTTGACCATCACACCCGACCCAGCGGCGTTACCGTCCAGTTACGCGACCACGGGCGGCCCTCTGCACAACGTCACTCCCAACCCCTCATATACCTATGCACCATTGTTCGGGCTGTCCCAAAGTTGGTCCGCCATACTTATCCCCATTTTTCAATTTCATTAAATACTGTTCGAACATTTCTCGCACGGCTACATTTAACATACTCTGAACTGGTAGTACAAGCTCTCATTTGAACTCTTCCCTTTTGTTTATTTTGCACCGCCCAACCGAACATCTCACACTACAGTACGATAGGCTGATACTTGCGGGCGTTTAAGTCTCGTGTTCAGAGCTCACCTGGTTGTAGGTCGTATAATTGAATAAACCTTACTTATTTATGCCCAGAAGCAGTTTTATCCAAGTAGACATTCAGTGTTTTGTTTAGTTACCGCCCAAATCAAGAGGTTGACAACCGCCCTGTTAAAATGCGTGGAGTCGATGATTCCGACTAATTCTGCGGTCAGTATACATCTATTCGAGACCTATTTTCGAATTCGGCTTTGTAAAATACGACCAAGGAGCGATAGGAACGGTTACAGAAATCAGTCCTAGTGGCATGGGGGAATGCGCGAACGGCGGCGGGGTTTCGTGCAACTTCATCGGGGTTAATGTTCATTACATCATAGACTGAGCGTATCTAAACGTCCCTGTAGAACGTTTCGTCCGCTTTCGTTGGTCCAGTGTCGATTGGTTTTGAACCGCCTTTGACTTTCGGGTTACTAGAGGGCGGTTTACAGTATTGCATCCACGAAATGTTGGGTGATACTTCAGGCTGGAACAGAACTTAGTAAGAAATGACCGAAATCAACCTGAAGGAATTGTGTTTGAAGTAGGCCGGAAACCAGCCAACCTAGAGGAGAGGACATCAGCAGACTTATTGAGTTGAAGAGCTTAGGAATAAGATTTTTGAGGTGGATGTGTCAGAGGGGTAGGGGAAGAGTGTTGATCCGTGTCGTCTTTGGGAGCTACTGTTTCATACCTGCCCGGCTCTTTTCGTGATTGACCATCCAAGGAGATTAAGGCAGCCGCCTATGATGTGGGTGTGTTTGCGCAGGTGGTCCATTAAGGGAAATTAATCTTCTCTTAATAACGGGGATAAGGACTTTTGCGTTAGCTTGGAGTTTCGGGTCAGCCTCGATGCATGCCTTATTCCGTCAAGCCAGAAGCGCTTCTGCCATTCTTGCAATGGCGATCTAGTGAGACTTCCTTTAAAGTAATAAGACTTTTCCTCATTTTGCCCATTTTGTCTAGCAGTTCCCCTGTGCCAACTTTCGCGGACAACGTCACAGGAAGCACGAGTGACTTCTTGGTAGCTTTGGAGAGGTCGTTTGGCAGAAACCAAGTTTGTTAACTCTGGAGAGGATGAGGTATTTACTACCGTTCTGGCTTGTTCTTCCGTGTAGGAAGTTTTCGAAAACCGTCTTCACAAAATGAGCTTCTACTCTCGGGTCGCCCTGTCCCTCAAGATTTTGCGGTTTACTTAATTCATGTAGTGAACAAAGTCAATGTCTTACAAGCAACCGCCACACCCAGGAGGGCGAACGCAATCTACTGTAGTGGATCTAAACACTATACAAAATTCAGGTATGAACACAAGATCAAAAAGGGGATAAAAATGGCAACGATTGACTCACAATAGTTCGATAAATTGCTTTGATTTAGAATTCCACTACACCAAATGTAGTATCTAATAGTTGTAGTCCGTGGTGCCGTTCCTAATTAATCTTGAAAGTCACAACTGAGGTAATTCCGAATGACAGATAAATAAGGAACTTTGCCGCAATAGTCGCTTGATTCC
>JTDE01002094.1:86184-112331 GCA_014338405.1 Paragonimus skrjabini miyazakii | reverse complement strand
AAGTGTACAAAGATATGATAGAGTTACGTTTAAATGCAATTGTCCTCTTTGTTTATCTGACTGTCCGTCGATTCAGAGTCCTCGTGTACGATGTTGACGTAGCGACCTGAAAGGTGAACAAGGCATCCATGTAATAATTACCATTTCAAATTCAATCCGTGCGCGTTAACTAGTTTCGATCGCTCCTTACAGTATGTTTCGTTTGGAGGTCACTGGGTAACTTATTTGCTTTCACTTAACGTGCTTCATCGGGGATGAAACTTTTCTGATCTGTTTCCAATAACGCGAACAGCTGACTTGTGATTCGCGACACATTTTTACTGCTTACAAACTACTATCGTGGAACTTCCAATCAAAATCTTGTTCTCAATTCGGTGGCCGTTATTTCTCTACGCGTTGTTCGAAGACGGTTGGGTCGGAACATTCCCGTTCCGTAGATTACTACTTAAACGCGTCGCGCTGACAAAAAAACATAGTGTGATTAATCTCCGGACCACGCCAATGAAATACCAGGCCGTTGAGCGACGTAGGCTTTCATCAAACAGAAGATTTGAAATTGATAAATACCAGGGCACTCATAATCAATGAGTTAGTGCAGGTGGACAGACAATGAAGAATTGATTACAATTTACCAAGTGAGTCGACTTTTACACGATCTTTGTGCGATTTTGTTTAAATCATTGACTTCATTGTTTTTGATTTGAATTTCGTTATATGTTTCCATGCCCTCTCAGATATGCAGGGTACTGAGCACCGGTATTCACACACCTATCACCGGAAGCCTCGTGATGAAGAGTCCAATGTTATACGTAGAATGAGGATAGCACTGCGCGATCCAGAATTTCATCTTGATAGGCCTATGAATGAAGACATTGTAAACCGATTTGAGTGCACATTACCTGCACTATTCGCGCCAGAAACTGTACGAAAAATGATCAGAGATATAAAGGCAATTGTGGTTATGTGTTTGGATCGGTTGTTAGAAAATTACTCTGTCGATAAACCTACTTTTGCAGTTTATGTGAATATACTATGCAGAATCATAAATTGCTTGGTTTTGCATAATAAATGTGCACTGACTGTCCAACAGTTTTTACCTCTGATAAGTAGTACAGTTAGTATACCATGTGAAGAACTTTTGTCAGCAACGGCGCATTACATAAGACTAACCATTCGTTATCATCCAAAATTGGCAAGCGAGATTTCATTACGACCTTTATTGGAAGGACTATTGAAGCACTATTCCCCAGAAATTATGAAACTTTTGTTTTGCATCCATTCATATAATCCGTGAGTAATAACGGTTGAAGCGCTGTTTTTTATATATATTAAGTGCCTGTGACCTACGTTGCGGCTGTGAACTCTGCATGAAATATATATTTCATGCAGAGTTCACAGCCGAAACAGGATATCCTGTTTCGATGCCCTTCATGTCATATCGTGTCCTTACCTAACACATATCCCGCTACCGATTATCTCAAGCTGATCACTCACCGACGGCTGCTTTATCATATCTTGCTTATTTGAGTATTCGTATTTTTTATAACGTGCTATAATGCTATCCGCAGACTGCATTCAATTGCTGCCTACAATAATTACTGTATGGAGCAATTGAATGCGGTGTCCTACTTAAGTAAGGTACTGCGTGGGTCTGAGTGCTCCAACTTTATATGCCTTACATCATGTTAATGAGGCAGATATTTGCATGATTTCGAAAGTCAAATTATGAGCGTCGATATATCGTTGTTTTCATTGTACGTCAAAAAAGATCCAACCGGAAAATATCTGGTTGATCTATATCTTGCCAAACGAACAGATCGCTTTCTTTTTTTGTAGGATTCTCTTAAGAGACAATCTGTTTTCCGCACTTCATTTGACTGCAGTATTTAACACACACGCACCCTTTGGTCATCTAATTGAAATTCGGCATATCTGTAAAACTCGTTTGCTCTTTGTCTCAAGATAAACTTGAAAAGTTTTTGATCCAGTCGTCGCGTGTATTTAATAGTTTTTAAGAAATTGTTCGCGGATGGATTTTCTAACTGACACCTAAACACACTCCAAGCAGCTAACGCTGTCGGGTGACAGTTGTTTATTTGTGATGAGTCTAGCTTGTGCGTTTAGAATGTGTGGTGTTCTTGCACTGTCAATCAGTTCTTAAACCATATATGTGCAACACTTACTATTCGGTTTGAACAGGGTGTTCAAGGAACCTGGGGTAAATTGAGGAATAGTGCGATACTGTACTGTTATTATACTGTCATGCTAACCTCAGACGCCAATTTTAGGATCTAGAGTCAGTAGCGGTTGTAGTTGATGATACTGGCAGTTATAGTTTGCAACCTTAATCAACAGTTTTCACCATGGTAATCTCTGACTGCATGCGTTATGTTCAACCTTCGGGTAGACTGGTAGTTATCGTGCGTCTTTTTTATTCATTTGCACACCATTAAAGTTATTTGCGTTTGCAGTTATTATATCGGCGCTAAAGCTTGTTTGTAATTAAGTATTTTCCATGAACCTGTTCTTTCTGCTGATAAAAATGAACCTGTTGGCACTGGCACATAGTTTATCTTCTTGTTCTTTTTATAGAAGTGCCTTCCGGGCAAGGGGTGTTGGACAGCTTCTGCTCTCTTTGTTTAGTCAGCCCAGTACTCCAGTGGCAGTTCAGCGCGATTGTCTCACGTTACTCATTTGGATGGTGGACGGCCTTCTACCTACTTCAACTGCGATTAGGACAAGCTTCGGGTTATCATTAAGCGAATGTGTTGAAAGACTGCTTGTTGGAGGCTCTGAAGAGACTGGTTGTTTATTATCTCAGTTACTTTTGATGCTGGCACAGCGTGATCTTTTCGGAACGGTGAGTGCACACGCAAACGCAGCTTTACCAAAAAGACTCCCCCTATCTTGGCCCAATTGTTTGGAAACTATATTAAATCTTCTTGTTGGATTGGCTAACGATTGTCATCTAAAAAAGCATAAACATCTAGGACAGTCAAATTGTATTAAAGGCTGTTTAGATGCAATCGCTGTTTATTTAAAAGAAGCACGAAAGATCAAACACGTTATCATCTGCTTAGTTGCCTTTCGAGATTTGAAAAAACTTTTGGGTTTGCAAACTCTTCAATCCTATCAAAGTTACATGGAATTGGTCTCACTTCGTATTGGCGTTGATCAAGAAATGCAGCAGGCAAATATATGGCTTCCAGCAACCGACAAATATGGTGAGTTGAATAACTTCTCACTTCAATTCGAAATTCGGGATTGGATAAACTCATACGAACATCAAAATGAAATTATTAGAAGGTTAGTTTTTGCAAGCACGGCAGTGGAATGTACAAGTTACCATTTTGCTGTCGGTTGTTAATAATATGACTCTCAGTTCCTCAACAATTTCGTGGCTAATTAAATATGATTAATTTCTAAATGAATCTGGACATGCGCAGAGTTGTAAATTTAGCTCAACGAAATGTAGTCACACTATCTCATTGGGATTTAGTTCTTTTCATTTCACTCCTACATAATGTAAGACAGGGTGCACTATATCAACAACTGACACCTTCATACGTTAAAGTCAAGAATTACCATATATTCAGCGGAAGAGGCTAATGAGTTGATCTTTTTATATTGCACATATCGCTAATTGCATTGTTAAGTAACGGGGCGGAAACTTTTGTTTGTGATGTTTTTAATCATTTTACAACGACTGAAAGCAGGATTTTTGGTGGCGATTGTTCCGTTTTAAGAAACATTCAATTTATATTAGCAACTTTCATAAGGTAGTTTACAGCAATGTGACAAAAGTATGGGAATTTTTATATGACTTCAATAAGTCAAAAACAAAGTGTGGGTTACATTCACATGTATAATTGTACATAATTACTCAAGAAGTGTTGTTACTAGGGAGTTTTAAGCTATAAGCGTATAGTGCTTTCTGAACGGTAAGCACAATGACCACTGTAACCAGTTACCCCAACAGTTCAGTTGTGTCATTTGTCGAAAGATCCAACGAGATTAAAGACAAAAGTTTGTTGGTAAGGTACAACTGCATAGCACAAAACCTCTTTATAAAGTCGCGGCCGAAGAATTCTGCGGTGAGCCTTGAAAAGCAAAGTCAAGCAAACCTGTGAAAACGGACTGTTTATCTTAAATGTCCTGAGTACTGTGCACATATGCTGGCCCCTATTGTTTTGCCTGACCATAGCCTTCAATCACAGAATTGCCGAATTCCAGAGAAATGCAATGATGAATTCAATTGTTTTAAAGTTTCTACCAAATTACGTTGAATAGTACAAATCTAGGCAACCCTCGCGGCACTTTTGGTAGACCTGTACATTAAAATGTTTGTTCAGCTAATTGTTAGTGATCATAGTAAGTTGATCCTTTGGAGTACAAAGCTTTTGTCAGACGTTTATGCCAGTCTCGCTCAGTTCTTCCAATTAACACTAGGGTTAGCATGGAATACGACATTGATTTCAAATTCGTGAGCCTAGTAACCACGTGCTCTTTGTTACAGTGCTGCGGTATTCAACCAACTCTACTCACCTTAGTGATTAATTTACCAGGGTAACCCAAAATAGATGTCTCAGGTGCGTTGTAACCTCTAACCTGACAGTTAACGTCAATGTGAATCGAAATCCATCGTGTCACTTTTTCTGCCTTCAGCCTACATAAATGAAATGCTACCATCGGGAAGAACTACGCTTTTCAAGTTCACCAATGACGCTGCCTTATATTAAACTTTTTCTGACGCTCCGAACCCAGCATTCATAACACGTTTGTTTTCAGTTAACCAGTGGTCAAACGCTAGTAACCTGCCTGAGAAAACCCCAAGATGTGTGATTGTTTTGGTTTCATCCGTTAAAGAAGTATGTCATCAGTAATTTTTGCAACGGCAGGGAAGGTCATACGTGCATGGTAACTAAGCTCCGACGCGCCTTCACATTGTGTGATATTGTCCTATCATTGAGAGCTCTAAGAACTTTGAAAACATCTTTTCGTTTTCCGGTTGTATTTCTTAGCCTCAATTACATATCTGTATTGCTTTTACTGTCATCTTTTGGTTTCTTCCTCTTTGGTTGACTGAAAGATTCCAAACTTTTAAGTGAATCCGGAACATTTCCGATCTGTTACACCGGCATCACATCTACACGATGTACTATTTGAACGCAATCAAGCATTTTGCTTCAAACATTTCTGGGGACAGAATAGCATTCCTTGTTTTTAGACCAATCCAAATCTTTATATTGCCTTATAGCAAGCTACACAGACAGGCTAATACATTCACTCGTTTCTGCACTACCTTTTAACTAATATAAACGTCAATAAATCTTAATGCAGTTTTCCGCAAAACGTTGAATGACCAAACCTACAAGAATATGGACTTTTCTGTTGTTTCTTTGGCGTACATTAAATTTAGCATCTGGTCTCACTTTCTTTTTAAGTGTTATAACTCACATTTATTTATGTTGTTGCCGATTGTGTGGCTCGATCTGACTCACAGCCAACGTGACAAAGTTTGCGCTTGTTTCTGTGTTAGATGCATTCATCGTGTTTTTCCGCCCTAATTATAAATAAAGCATGCAATCGAAGACCACTCAACTGCCAAGACTATAAGACCCAATTCATAATAACCTTATTAACCCTTGAGATTCTGGAAAGAACTTAAGCCCCATGCTCGGTTTTGTTGTAACTGGAAAAAAACAGTTTGAAACAATCATAAGAATGTTGGGAATTGCACCCTACTAGTTGTAAATCGGCTTTCTGATGTACTAAGTTAGTGATTCCATTGGCATTACTGCTTACGACTAGGATGCGTAAAATGTAAGCAAATTGCTTGTGCAGTGAAGGTTCGAAATTGAGCATCACGATGTAGAAGAGATGATGTCAGTTTTTGCCTTGATAGCTACGATTTATATACGATATTCATACGTTGAACTTGGTTTATTCTATTAACATCAAAGATGTCAATTGGATCAATAGCCTATGGTTCTTTGTGGGCTAAATAAGCGTAAAACTGGGCAGTTTAACCGACAAAAGTTATCTTAGATGATAATTTGTCAAAATTATTCTACTTGATATGATCAAGATACGTTATTATAAGTCTCACGGTGGCATTGGTTTATTCATCTTAGTTTTCTTTCACAGCTGTGCGTTAATGGTAAGTGGCAAATAATATATGAAATTCAAACTAATGCACACAATTATGGCCATATTTGGCAGACGGAAAATGACCGAGCCACTCGTTGACAGATATCTGACACAAACGTTCGAGAACATTTCAATAAACCATCAAAGATTCAATAGTTAGGAGTAACCTGAAATCTTCTTCATATTTAAAGGTGCCTTCATCATTGGGCTAATAAAAACTTGCAACCTAGACTAAACTTCTGTTGAAATTCCAGCAATTTCCAAGCGCACCGCGAAGAAACTTTATACAAAGTTTTTTATATACTCATACGGCAATAGACCGTAGGTTACGCTTGTATTATGAGTTTTTAGGTTAAATGTAGTGAGCAAGTCTTTAAAAATGATTATGGAACCAACATCAGCATGATAACACCTACTTTTTAGACACGTGAGCATACCTGACTAACCGGACAGTGAATGTCTCGGGGGTTTTCGTCTTACGTTCATTCGTGACTGAAATCTCGAAGTAGTTCTACTGAACGGTGAAGCTGAGAATTTTAGCTCTTACGTAAGCTAACGTTCGAGTAAATTAGGAACTGATGTTTTTCGTTAACACAATGTTGTTGTAGTGAACGATTTTCATCTGGCACTTCTTGTTCTAGCGGCTTGACAAATAACTACAGTGAAAGGGAAATTATACCATCCTGTGCTATATTTCAGTAGGCAAGGGATCAAAGTACACAAGCACGAATCAGATTGACCGGTATTTTTGCACTTTTACCAAACATACAGGCTACAACTTTCTTAAAAGCGATAATTGTCATGTTTTTAAACACTATTGGACTGTTTGGTGAGTTTCTTGTATTATTGCTTCTTATAGATTATCCCAACGCAAAAGTAGCAGTGATGGTTCCAACAGTCGTATTTCAAGCGAGTACAGCAGCAGTCTTTCCTCTTCCAGCTCAACCGGAAGTTCGCCATCAACCGGATGTGCGGGCAGAATCTCAGACCAGATGAACCCAAATCGTACTAGATCCATGACACCCACATTAGATAGTACACGGTTAGCAACAGACAAGTGTATAATTCAAAATTCGTCAAAAAATAGTTTATATACTGAGCAGCGTGAAATTCCAGCAACACTAAAATTGACGGAAATTATTCCAGCCAAGAAGAACACATTGGAAGCATCAAGTAATATTGCTGGTTCGAACGAAGGTGTGGCTGATAGCGCATCGTTGAATTGTTCTACAACGACAGCCGCTTCTTATGATTTTGTGGAAAACTCTTTGTCAGCTAATCGTCTTCTGCATACTCACCCACCACATTTATCTACTCCAAGTTCGAGCAATAATCCGAACAACGTTCCACCTGATCTTGCTCATTGCGTGGAGTCTGCCAGCAGAATCCGTTTAAACTGTCAAAACCAAACAAACTTTCACAATTTAACTTTATCAGAAGATAAAATGGCAGCAAAATCAGCCCCGCAACTTGTACTCTCGAGGCAAGTAGATGCAATTCAGCGTTTTCACGAACAGTATTACGATAAGCTAACTCAATATATGAATCGTGTGCTTGTTCATGTGCCTTTTCCAGCTGCTGTCAGCCTGGTGGATCCATCTCCAACTAAACTGAACGTAAAAATTCCACTCGAACTACTTTGGTTGGACAATCGGCAGCTGGATCACGCAAACGATTTTGACCGGATATATCGCATTCACAGTACATTCACTAACGCATTTCCGTCACTCACTCTCTATTTTTCATGTTCTGTTCAGCAAGAACAATGTCTTTATCCAGGAAATGAACGGAATACCTGCTTTCAGTTTCAAACCACTAATGCAATAACATGGATGCAAGTATGATAGCGATTTTACGTAGACGTATTTTTATGCGTTTTGAAGACTGTACCACGTGATTTCATAGTGTACTAGGTATTGCTATTGAGATTGGATTCTTCAATTTCCGTTTACCTCTATATATTATATCCGATTTGTGTTTGTCATAAGTCCCTAGGTTGTTGAAGAGGGGAGAAATCTCTGCTTGTGTGTTCTTGTCTCTATGTTAATCGATGAATGATCATTCCAGATAGTCTGTAGATGTAAGGAAGAAGTGTTAATGAAAGGCAGCTCCACTGAAGCTACTGGCATGCGGACATATCAGCAACGATCAATGAAACACTGAAACAGCATTTCCTCAGATATGCACATTTAGTGAGTATGGGACTTAGCTGGAATGGCAATTAGGAAACCTGTAGCGAAGGTTGTATCCCATTTATGTATCCATCGAGTAACATTTTAAAGCTCTCAATCGATTTGTCCGTAATCAAAGAGTTGGGGAGTGAGGTACAACGTAAACAGACCCTAACTGTTAGCCGGTTCTGTCTTCAAAATAACCTGCTTATTTAATTACCTAATTTTAGCAAGTGAACCCTCAGGCGTTCATCCTTCTTTATTGATGATGTCCATACTCTCTATTCTGCTGTCCACTCTCCTTGACGATGAACACGCGTTCAGTTAAATCATCCTTAGGCCATGTGAGTGATCGTTCATCGAGAACACAATCACGGATTTCCATAATAAGACAGAGTGATCAGCTTGGTCAAAAGCTTTTAAAACATCAAAATAAACCGCATCAGTGGACTGCCCTTGGTCCAAAAGTCACGAACACTCAGCAGGTTTACAACGAAAGCCGTGATACCTCTCGATGATAAGTTAGAAGTCTTCAACCTTGGCCCATAGGTTCACCCGAAAACCTCTGAATTACTTTGTAGACAAATGGAAGCAACGTTATGAGTCAATATTTTGCTGGATCATCTTTGCGTCCGTCTTTAAAGAAGAGTGTGATTATAAACTGGTTCCGTGTTTTTGATAGACGGTCAGTTAATAAGTAGCAATTAAAAGTATTGTAAGTGGTTCTGCTAATTTAGTGGCACACCCTTTCAGGGTAAAAATGCATGGCAAGTCCGAACTTGTGAGTTCGTAAGTGCCCTAACTTGATTGCAAATTTTGACAACAAAATTCCGTGTAATTCAGTTAAGTTGGTTCCCAGGTACTCAGAGGTTGCTCTCGCTTTACAGTTATGCACACCTACTTACTCTTTACCCAGAGTGTTGACGGCCTCTATATCTGTTTCGGTAAATTCATCGTTGGTTTGGAGTTGTGATGTGCCAACCACACTCCTTGTGAGTGCTACGTTTTTGCTGTAGAAAAGCTTAGGTTTCATCCGTAGCTTTTGGTCAAGGTCGCGTTGAAAGCAAGGTCAGTCACTTCTGCTATCAGCCGTGGTACGATTGCATCACATATCATATTCGACAGACGCAATTTTAGTTTGTTATACTTGGTACTTGTCCCAGGTCAAACGTTTTACCGTAATAAGACGTTTAGTTCTGTTTCTTGGTTGTTCCGGTTTTCTACTAGATCGGATACACTCTACCGGACGACGGTTGTTAACAACATTAGAAGTTTTCTTCTGACGACAAGTTGCCAGTGGTGATTTAGGCCGTATAATGGTGAAACTAGGCCATTTAACCTTTCTGATTTGTGTCCACATCCCTCCAAAATTCGTCTTATGATAGTCTTTCAGATCCAAATTTTGGGAAATACGTTGTTCGGTTCCATGTAGGTAGCTGGAGTCATTTACTCCGTGGGCAATACGACTAAATGGAACAGTGATATTTGAAGTGCCTACCATCATTGTTGGTAAAAATGTAATCAAGACAAGACGGTGCTTAGCCCAAAAGCCGCCTGGTATGGTCTCGGACATTTTGAAATAGCCCAACTGCCTCAGCTAACTCCCCATCAGAGGAAGATGTTGCAGTATCGACTAAATGATCCGTGAGATTCAGCTTTGGGTGACTAACTTCTTCCACTGTCAAGGTTTCAGTGTAACTGTGATAAAGGTTTGCTCGATTTACTGCTTATCTAAATCTCGACACAATAAGAAATTTAACAAGAGGTCCATCCAAACGTTGCGTTAGGATACCACGTCAAGGTTGGAGAAACAGCTTCAATGTTACGTCTTCTGTTATCCACTAAATTATTTGCTCTGTATTGCACCGAGTGCTTAAATTTCGTGACTTCGTGTGTTCCGCTGAGATCAACCAATGATAGACTGTGATTTCTTTAGTACTATAGTGCACTTATAAAAGCGGGTTCTTCTTTCTTGAGAATAAACTGCCTACTGCAACTAGTGGGGTATCTTTCCCTTACCACTTATGGGGGATTTCAATTCAAGTACGATTTCAAAGATTATTCGAAGCCCATAGTTCCAATTATTGCAATAAACTAAAGATAAAATTCTATGTAGGGCTTTGTGCAAGGCCGTGTCGGCATCCCTACGTGCATAAGGCGGTGTATAAATTAAGACAATCATGTAAATGAGGTTTGAAGTGATATTAAATGCTTTCCAAACTGATTCTGGAAGATCTATTAACACCGTTTCACGAATACTAGAAGTATTTATGTGCGACTTCAAATAAAGAGTTGCACCACCTCTTCTACTGATTTTCCTCTCAATGCGAGATATTATCATACCGGGGATGGACAATTTGCCATCACGCACATCCTCCTTTCGCCAGTTCTCTGCGATACCTACTATATGTGGGTTTTAACGGGACCAGAAGTCTTGAAGCTAGTCCAGTTTGTTAAAAAATGAGGTCGCGTCGGTGTAAAAACAATGATATGAAGCAGTTTCAATGTGTAAAGTAAACATAGCATAACTCTACTTGGGGGGGGGGACTGATTGGGTGAGGTGCACCGAGTCTGTCTGATTTAGTGTGCTTTGAGGCTGCTATCGGCTAACAGAATGACAGCAAGCCGGAGTTTTTGAACTCCTGGACTGAATTCGTAATCTGCTTGAAAGTAACTCGAAGAAACCTCAGGTGCGGTTGCATTGGGTTTTGTGATAACACTCAGTTTTTCCCACTCAAATCTGACGTTCGTTGGCCTGTTTGATTGGTACCTGATCCCAGAAGGCAATTATGGATGGGTTACAGACCAAGGTACACGCGGCTGTTTTGCCATCTCTTCTATTAGGAAAGTTACTCTCAGTAGTCGAGTCGCACTCACCGTGACAGACGATTTACGCCAGTGACTGTTAGATCAGAGAGATCAATAATTGACGCCAAGAATCCCCACTGATCTAGATCACGCATTGCTTGAATAACGACATCAAGGTTTCCTGGAACAAACAAATTGTGCATAACAATGCCTCTGCGCCTGAGTTCATCAACTCCTTCAACCTCAAATGACAAACCCATACGTGTGTATTTGCCTCGATCGAGGAGTACTCCAATCGAGTTATCTCTTCTAGTATGGCTTATTTGTTCTAGCGCCATTGGCTTTTTGTAGTCATCTACGGCATGAAGGACAGTCCGCAGCGGACGTAACTAGGGTCAGACTTCTCTGTATTATTTGGAGTCGCTTTGGGGAATGTATCTGGATGGCCCAGCTATATGAAAGGTTTTAAAACTTCTCTTCTGTTGTTCCTTTTCTAATCTACTAGCACTGCTGGACTACTCTCAGGCAGACTGAGCGCAAGTTCTGAACGACACAAGACCATATCTCAAGTTGAACATCGCCCACAATCGATCGCAGCTGTCGCACCCTCATAGACTTTCCAGCCGGCTCCTTTCGAAAAGAAGCACTAGACTCGAGTTTCGCTCTCATTAGAGCTCGTCAGTAGTGCATATCATCGCCATTGCCGGGACTTGAACCACGGACATGCTGTTCATGAGGCAACCGTGTTTACCACTGCGCCATTGACCTCACGTTAGGCACCATATATTGGTTTAGTGGCATCATCGTCAGTGTGCCGGTGTTCACGGTGTTTGCTTTACACTCTCCGTCAAGATGGATGGGCTGGGTTTTTCCTTGTTTTTCTTCTTTCGCTTTTACAGGGTTAGTCATCCGCAGGTGCATGGGTGCCTTACGTTTTCAGTAACTTGGTTGCGAATGTCTGCCTCATTGACTGTGATTAACAGAGGGTGAGGTATTATTCAAGTCAACGAAGTAAGTATCGGAGTCAACATGTTTACTGATTGGTGTCCCAGTAGCCCCGGTAATATGTCTCATGTCCACCACACGGATACCGTCACTTGTCTGTAGAAAGGATATTCGTTCACTCGCTTCGATCGATCTTGCAACTCTTCACGGGCTATGAGTTATGTTATCGGATTCAGTAAGGTATGGCAGAGTGGGTCCGTGCACCTTTGATAAGGCGGCAGGTAAGGTGTTTACGGCGCAACAGGCTCCGTAGCGCGCTTTGGCCCCATTTTGCGGCCACGGCAACCATAGAGGCTGGGGGCACATCTTAGGTTTTTGGTTGTGGTCTGTCTTAGAGACCGACAGCGGGTAGATGTGCTTGAGCCTTCCAACAAAAATGGGTTGGAGTCATACTGTTTTTGAAGATTCCCTTATCCCAGATGGTACACTCTAAGGGTCTGAGTGACTAAGCGGTCGCCTTTATGTAATATTGAGTTCATCACAGGTAGACCACAAACAATTGACAGTTAGGCACACATACACGACTACTCAGACCTCCGACAATCACCTAAGCGTATGCCAACAGCATTTGAAAAAACAGCACAGCACGTAAATCTAGAGGTAACGAAGAGTAAAAAGTAGCCCATCTTGTGGATGTTGCGTGAAAGGTTAAGTTAAAAATACACAGTAGCTCTGCAGATGATGTCCGTGGTTAATCGGATGTTCGGGATCGGAAGCAAGGTGGTTTACTGTCGACGAACGTTTAGCGGTTTGTTATCGTTTATTCCGAACGCTGATTAAAAAAAGTAACATTCCATAACCAGCTTTTACCATTATTTAACCTAAATCGATAGAAGTAAGTGATGTGACAACAACAGAAGCACACTTGTACGACGACCTCTATCATTTGAGTTTCAACGGAAGGGAAGCCATTTTGAGGTTTCATCGAAATTTTGGTTTTCATGCCGAGCGGAGATGATGAATCTAACTTCGTGTTACGTGTAAAAATTTAGGGTCATATTAATGTAGGCTATACGTTTGTTGATAAGACTGTTGTATCTGATTAAATGTGAAATCCAGGACTGTGTGTATGTCGA
Organism: Paragonimus skrjabini miyazakii; assembly: GCA_014338405.1. Taxonomy (NCBI): domain Eukaryota; kingdom Metazoa; phylum Platyhelminthes; class Trematoda; order Plagiorchiida; family Troglotrematidae; genus Paragonimus; species Paragonimus skrjabini miyazakii. Next base: position 99,121 of record JTDE01002094.1, on the reverse strand, counting down.
CTAGTTATCCAATTTGAATTTGAACCCATAGACTGGTTCAGATTGAAGTCCAATCTTTAATGATTTCCTAAGCGAATCCTACTTAATATCTGTCTAGTTTTTATTTCCATCTGATAGTTGGCTGATTGTCGTCTGATGGAGTGCATACGGTGTTTTGTCTTGAATTTTCAGGCTAACTGTTTCGATGAACGTTACTAACCGTCACTGTAGTGCAGGAGTTTGAAACTATGGGACACGAAACAGTGACATGATCTTTACCACTGATCCTCATCATTACACTGCGGTGTGTTGCACAACGGCTGGGCTGTGCAGACTCAGAGCGGATGCCTGATAATAGTCCTAGTTTGTTTTGTCTCTACTGGCCTCTGATGGTCTCATCGAAAAGATTTTAACACATGTAATCATGGGGTGGGTGCACACTAAAATTAAAAGATTTTAAAATGTTCGTGTTGTTTCTGGTGAACGATACAGCTTTCTTTTTTTAGCTTAAATGCCGCACACATCTGATCACAACTTGCACAGTTTGACCGGTACTTTGGCTGGTTAACTATTGAAACGAACAATTAACTGGTGCTCAACTTTTGTTGTGGCATACATGGACAGAAGTCCAGCTCCCAAACGAGACGAAGATATACCCCGCTGTTGATTTTTAACCAATTAAGATTGTATCATGCTGTTGGCGAGGGCTATGAGCAGATTTGTATGATGATAAACCTGCAACGAGGCTATTAAGTCGAGTTTCTGGGACCCGTTCGCATTTTTTCTATTGTCAGACAAATTTATCTGTGAGCTTTAAAATGTTGATTGCTTTGTAATAGTAACATGTGAACTAGAATCACCTACATGACAAAAAATCGGATGCTGGGTCGAAATTAACACTACCACTCCCACCAATTTCATACCACTAGCAGCATTGTCGAGACACGGGATGTCCTGAGATTGTTCTGTACTGTTGATGCCAACTGACAAATTTGACAGTAAGGTTAGAACCGTTGATTGATTCGTCATAGAGTATACTTATCAGTAAAGTGGCCATCTTGTGGTTGTATCACAACGTATGATTATCGACAATGATCTAAGACAAGCTTTCATTTACGGTTGACACAGTGCACCTGTTTGTCTTGAAGTGGCTGCTAAAGTTCGATGCTGTTCCGTTTTGTTTCACGTACTCAAGTGCCTTAGCATACTGCCCTTCAACAAGTGATCTTGTCCAGGAGATCCGTTAAGACTGGAAGTTGCGTAAGATTTTTCGTGAAAAGTATTTGTTCATAGTGGGTTAATGTACGCTGTATCAACTACGCTTGTTAGTTCACCATTATGAATAAACTTCTTGTAATTCTCATCTGCGTGACAGGTATTAGCGTACTTTTTTACCAGTGTTCAGTCGAATGATTCAACTTATAAGTGACAGCTGCTCCATGCTGAACGATCATGCGCAAAGTTGATGAAAAAGCTTTACCCTTGCGTGCTAATTAATACCTCTGACAACCGAGAAAATCTTCAGGTTTTCCCATCATGAGAGTCATTCTGAAAAAATCCATGTGACGTATTGCTATTTAGAAAACACATTCACGTGGGCGTTATAAGTTGATGAGCCTCTGCAATGAATTAGCACTATAGTTTTGTTTCTGGTGAACAATGTAATCTGATGCACGCGTTGGCAAGTTCGTAAATGAGTAATCAGCTGGAGCTCACTCTCACAAAGAAAATGTGGCAGACATATATGCAGGTGTTATCTGTATCCTTCTCAGTAAATTAGGCTTTCCGTTTGTTTCATTCGTCTTATTTCGTGTTCTTCGTTAGCGTTAACTGCCTCGCTACATGTGTGATTTGTTAGAAAATCCTTTGTAGCTAAAAGCATTCTTGTTGAGATACACAAACATTTTCGAAAAACACCATTATTTTATCGCATGACATTTGTAATCTCAGTAACGATAATGTTGATTCCTCATAAATACCGTTGGTAGCTGTGTAAAGAACGGGTTTCCAGCAATTTGATGATATCTTTAGCTAGGGTTGGTGGATGTCCCGTGCTAGTTCGGTGACCCCATGCTCGTACGTGTTGCACCTGTGAATCTGTTTGAACAAGCAGCAGATTCATACATACACCTACTAACTCTAGTGCACATTTATTTGACTGTAGATACGTAAACCCGAAAACATTTTGTGGTGCCAATTTCAGAAAGAAAGTGCGCGTGTGAAGGCTGCATAAGTTTAAGCACCAACCTACTAAGATCGCGCGCATGATCATCAAGCACAATCAGTGACAGTACAGACTGGGATCAGCAGGGCTGTGAAAAATGACATACTGCTATCCCTTATTACTTAGGCTTCCGGACTCACCGGTGCAAGAAGACAGAAAACAAAAATTAACAGTCCTCTCGGATAATACATTATTTCGTGTCATTTAAAGTATGGAATGTTCTCAGTGTAACGAATTGGTCCATAGGAAATCTGAGCTCCCAAACTGCAACATAAGATATGTTCATATTGCATCAAGTAGTCTTGACTCAACTCCCACTGAAAACTTCTTCGAAGTATGAACTTTTTCTGGGCAGTTGGTGATCAGACAAGTAGCTCTGAAACCTCAGTCCGCCTTTATATTACTGCCACTGGTTCCAGATAATGCGCTGAGACGCTTGCAACAGATTGTTGATCACGAAGTAACTCAGTCGGATGACGAAATGAATACCAAAGTGAGCATTTTCAAGTATATGTTTTATTAGGCCTGTCGTGTGTTTAGACAGAAGCCAGTGTCAAGTGAAATCAGTTGTCACGTGGCTGACTCTGATCTTTTCCGTTTTCCGAAAAAAAATACACCTGAAAATGTCTATTTTTGATAATAAATAATAGACCTCGGGGCTGTCCAAAATCCAAAGGTGAAGTTTAAAGGGACTAAGTTTCATAAATAGGCCATCAGCTCACTCATTATGATCCAACTTGTTCGTGTGGCTGTTAGTGAGTTCCGCTGTTATTTCAAACCGCATTCATATATACATTACACGTTGGGTCTGAACGACCTTGAGCCGTAAGGTGTGCAAATAGATCCGTGTTTGACTCCAAGCGAACTATCCGTAGTGCGTCAACAGATATTTGGCAACCTGCCGTGGCACTACCTGGTCCCACAGTGCCTCTGATGGTAAAAGAAGCCGAGAACGAAATATGCCTGCAGTATCCCTAAAACAGTTTGCATCTAGAACTTATAATTTATTTCCTAATGAGCACTTTTTGGCATTATCAAATCGACTTCACTTGAAATTTTGAAAAAAAGCAGCAAATTGCTGATTCAAATACTACTCATCTTGAAACATACTAGCCCTTCAAACCTGAACAGTTAGGTAAACCTAGGCATTTTAATGTAAACATAACTTCTTCCCTTTTGCAAAACTACTGATTTGATCAGAATACCCAATGCATAACAGAGTATAACGGGACTCAACGAAAGTGAGTGCGTCTTAAATTTCGAAGTTGAACGCAAAACATTTCAATTTGCGTCAGACCCTGCAATGCTAGTCTGTTAGCTGAAGATTTCTGAACGCTATAATCCCTAATCACTGTTTTATGTAAAACGCTAAATTCACTTTGTGCATGTCGGCAAAGTAGAGGAAGGTATATTTTGCGAGTTATTAATATTGCGACTTGGTCTTGTCAGCCGCTAGCATAATACCGGTAAATTTATTATACACTGCACATGGCTAAAATAATTGAGCGGACCAACAAATTAGTCCCAGTCTTTCGAGCGGTGAGGAGATAGTCAGTTCTATGGCAAAGTAGTTGATCATGTTAACTTCCTTTTTGCACACAAAAGTGCGAAATAGCGTCTTATTAGCGTCGTATCCCTAACCAAAGGCAACTTCAGGGGCACGTTTACTTAACACTATTTTGAACGATTTGAGCGGGTCAACTAGGTGACCGGTTGCTGGGATAGTTAGAGCCATGTTTTTCGGGTTTAGTGTAATCAAATGGTCGTTCTTTTGACACTTTTTGGCGATTACCAATACGCCTTGCCATGCATTTATATAAACAACGACTTGTTTGCATTACTGCGACATCACTGGAATTTGTATATAACGTAAGGGACAGATAGACCGAGTGTGTGCATCATCAATGAGATCACATCGATGTGTTACCATCTGGCGACATGCCTCCTTCCTGTTTTGATATTATTTTATTAAAATGTGCAACAGTATTTTCTAATAACACCCTTACGTATCGGTGATATCTTTTCGTTCACTGTAAATGCGGAATGTAGTAATGCGCCAACTTGTTGAGGCTATACATGCCAGCACCCAGTTGTTTATGTTTAGTTCTTCTGTACTGAGTGACAACTTGCATCCGATGGTAGTGCGTTTGCAGCTAAACACATTTTCAGCGGCAAAATGATAAAATTTAGAAAACATTTCGAGAATGACGGAAATTATTATGCAACTTAATTTCGTTTTTCGATCGTCCCCAAAATGACAACACCGGAAGCATACCATATATTTTGAAGTCGTTGTACCCGATAAATAGGACACGATTAGAAATTCAAGAATGCCAGTCTGCTCTGATGCTACTTTACCTTTCTAATCTCCCAGCTCATCATCCTGGGTACGCAAATCAGGTACGGCAGATCGCTACCAAGTACACATCCGACCATGGACGCTTTGAGACACTTGTGGTCTGGCATTTGCGGTCGCAGTTCTACGTACTCGCTGCACACCGGTGGTGGCAATAGTAGCAACAGCGTAAGGCGTGTGCGCTCTGACAGTGCCAGGCACATGTGCATCCAAACGACAGCTGCACCAGTGGAACGGGTGTCCAGACCAGCCTCTTTGTGTGAACCGCCCACGACAAAATCAAAATCATTTCAATGGATGAACCGAGTGCGAACTTGGAACTCTATGCGCGTTCGTTCTAGAAGAAAACTGAACAAAGTCAGTAGTTTCTTCCTACTCGCAACACGAGCGTTTCCAAATGGGAAAGAGTGTGAATCACTTGTGAAAGAACTGAGGGACGCCCGATTTTTTGATATATTCGAACTAGATCAAGTTAAACGTCAAGTGAGTAATTATGCTTGAATTGTGTCCAACTATGTCTCAACATTAACCAGCTACCTTAACGCTTGAATCTAATGGTGAAAACGGTTGCATATATGAAATTGCGGTCTTGGTAGTCAATTACCATAATATCGTACTGGTAAAAGTTTAAGGCTGAAATGTTCCACAAATTTTTAACGGAAGTTTTAGTGCTAGTAGTGCTTTTCAGCTACGCTTGCGTTAGTTGTAGTCAGATCTAAGCTATCTGTCACTCGAGCTCTTACGTCTCGTTCACACTTGAAGAAGTTTAGTCTAGTGCAGTCAAGATATTAATCAGTATAGTTTTGACCGTAAACGTGCGCGATCACATATGTTCAGGTAGTGACTATCCCCGGGCTTTTGATGAAGGTAGTTCAACTAAAACATCCTCCAGATACTCTAGAAAACTTCGGAAAGCTTCAGCATTGTTGGTCAGGCAGTCTCCAGTAACTTTGAAATAAACGATACGAGCATGATAAGGCCTGAAGTTACTTCTTTCTGGACCCTCCGTTGAGTCCTACCAGTCAGCCAACTGTCTGTTTATCAACCTAGTGCTGAATAATTCTTTAATTATCTAAACAGGGTTTCCCTGGCCCAAAAGTCTTGGAGTTGTCGTAGCAGTATAAAATGATCTACTCTGACAAAATTCGAGTCGCATTTCGCCAATGAGTGGCTCTTCATCAGTCTCACTAGAACCATCAGGAGGAACATACAAACAGAAATATGGGTTATTCCGAGCCATTATGCGCGCACGAGGGGTTTTGTGACCAAATTAAAATGTCCTAAGGAAACAATCCGGTTGTGCCTGTTAAGAGATGCTAGTACTGATGCGTAGAGTCCCTGTATGCTGGGTGCTTGCGAGGCATCAGGGGAAATATCTAGATAATATCAGAAAGAACGATATTCAGCAAATTAGGCGAGTGTTTTTTTTAAATTACAGCTACAGTTTTAAACAGTCCATGACATCTCAGTATGTTACACTGTTTATTTGCGACACACGTCTGTCAGATTTCAAGTGAATCATTGTGTGGCTCAGGAATCTTAGACGTTATGGTCTTCTGTTGCTTTCTTCCTGTCCAGATTTTCTTTCGTACATTTAATCACCAATTTGTGAACTGGCCACTTCGTAGACTGCGGTCGGAACCAGCGACAGTTCGAGTCGTATTGTTGTGAGCGAAGAACGCGGATGGCGCAAGGGTTAATTACTCAGGAAACCAACACGTGGATCATGCGTTTCTACAAAACAACAAACAAAAACACTCATCTGCGTACGGTACTGGGCCCAGAACGTCACAGTTGCTACAGACACCAATACCCAGTTTCTTTATGTTTCTTTACGTACTAAGAACTATTTCATGCGATGGTGCTCTCTAATGCTTCTTCTCTTATTTTTCCTACGGCTACCTCAGTGCCAAAATCTGTGCTGTAGCCCCACTAGTGAGTAGCAGTGGTGTGAGTAATATAGTACGATCGCTCCTCTTCACCACAGTTTTACCCACCGGTGCAACTCAGGGCTGATAATGAGGATGAAATCGCAACAAGGTATACTCACGGTTGTAGTAATCAACCTTATAAAGTAGGGGAACACTGACTTTGTAACGTCCCCATTACTGATCACTGTACAGTGTAGAACAAACATTTACTCTTTATTGGCACAAATAAGCTGGTGTTCTACTTCAACTGGGTTTTTAACGAAGCTTATCCATGACGTTCATTTGAGCTTAACTGAATGCGTGGGCCAGTAAGCTTCATACGATTCGTCAGAACGGTAAGGACTAAGTGAATCTGAAAAGCGTGTTCGCAATTGAGTGTGCAGAACGGTTCTTTTCAACTGATTGGCGATTCGATATTTTTAGCGGAGTTGATAGGGGAAGTCAGAAACTGCATGGGGTGATACGAGAAAAGGTTTGAAGAAGCGATCGAGTGAGGTGGCCGGTGAATCAAAGAAGAAATGGATAACACACTTTTTACGAATCACAGGATAATATGGCTGGTTCGGTCGAATAAACTCGAGATGTGTAGAAAATAACCAGCTGATGTGCTTTCAATTACTTTATTTGTTCACTTATCCAAAGTGATGGTTTTGTTCGTAGAATGTTGAAATACGTGTGGAGGGTTGGGACAATGACAACCATACCCAACTGGTCAGCTAACAAGACCTGTATGACTTCAGATGTAACTGACAACCATGTGAACACTTCTGAAGAGTGGTCATAAAAATGAAACCATTCAGATTTTGAGAGGCCCGCCAACTCGCAGAAACTGGTTGGATAACCTAGCAAGTGACGTCGCCAGTTCTTTAATACATCATTTTAGTACTACTGGAGATATAAGTTCAGAACACAAGCATTTATCTTCCAGAAATCATGTCACTGACTAAGGGATAATGTGTGCTGCGAAAGTAATCGTTTTTATGAACAGCTGTGATTTTCTTCCCGGGTGAATAAGCTGATCCTCTTGAGATCAGTGTCTACAACCGGTTGCTGCTTTCAAGTGATTTCTTATTTATTCTTCTGAGTATTTGTCTCTAACCATGAAAAAACTAAATCGAATATCAGGTTTGAAGTGAACATACGTAGTTGAAAGTCTAATGTGTTTTGCTGGCTTTAATATTATCCACTTACCAAAATACTGCTAACACCGTGGTAATCACCTCATTAGACGTATAACATTTTTAAATGAGGTCTACATAGTACTGAACGAATTCACGGAAATCATATCTTGACCCTGTGTTATATTTCAGATAAATAATTTGAAAATACCTCTTTTGTCGTCAACTGAACATTTTTATAACGTCTGAACAGGTATCGAGAACATCTGTGGTTTTGTTTTACATAAAGCAATCTATTCCAGTTCGATTGGAAGTAAAGAAAAAAAGATACATGTAAAACTGACTACTAGTACTGCGACACAATACCGTATATTTTTTAAACACAGATTAACGTATCTACAATCCATTTACTTTTGAAGTGGGTGTACTGATCCTCAACAACCATCCCTTTCTAGAATCCTAATCGATGGTGTTGTTTTCTTTGCAAACAACAAAGCCGTCGCTCGTCGCGTGGGAACATCCTAACCAAGACCAATTACGTCTGGGAGGAAGACCGCTTGGAACCGATCAGCAGGCATTTACATGTACTTTCGTTCAACAGACCATCCCAACGGAGCCCGGAACTGTTTGGTTTTCTAAAAGTTAGATACATAAGACACTTGCCTCGAGCACTGGCATGGGTGAACCGGTGGCAGATCCAAGTGGTAGTGCTCAGAGCAGGGTTTCTAAAGTGGAGAAAGTGCTCTAAAGACCACGCGAAAGATGTGGAAGCTTATCACAGAAAGTCAGACCTGCGTCCAGTCTCAGGCTGGAGAGGGACAACAAACGACGTGTCGAATTATTCAGGTATTACCTCGCAGGTTTGTAAGTGTGTTTATTTTATTTTTACCATAATGCCGTGCTCACTGATTATTTCTTATGCGCCCTCTATTGTTGCGATAGGCTGGGTAGCACGCGTATGAGTTAGTACAAACCAGGTAGATGCTGATTATTTCCGGTTGTCCTTGTTGTCTTTCATAACGTTGTCGGTGATGTATTCCCAAACCACCCCCTATTACCTGTAATAGTTCCAGACGTCCACGTTGGACGACGGCTCCTGCAATCCTTTGCATACACAATGTCTCCAACGTTGAATCTTCTGCCAGACTGTTGGGGTTGTACTCCCGAAGCTCACAATCACAACGTGGTCTAAGCAACACAATCTCATATTTCGTCCGTATTCCGTATTCGTTCGTCTTCCAAGCAAACATTTGCTAGATGAAACACTACCCAGAACATTTGAATTTGGGCCTATTTTGTGAATGAGCAAAAACAGATCTACAACATTATCCAGATTTCGCTGTCTAGGGTTTTTGAAAATGTGTCGTTTCAGAGTATCCACAAATCTCTCAACATGGGTGATACGATGGAGTTCTTAGGTGTACAGTGCCATTTATTGAACAAAAGTCTGCGAACTCGCTAGGTATCAACTGGGCACCGTTATCTGAAACAACAGCCTAGGGGAAACTTATTCTGTAGAACAGGCTTCTCAGGCAGCGAATGGTGGACTGGGTAGTCGATCTTTCTGTGATATTAACTTCCGGCCACTTAAATGTAGAATCAACAACTACCAAAAGATAAACATCACTGATTGGTCCAGCAAAGTCAATGTAGACTCGACTCTATAGCTTTCTGTTGAACGGCTCAGATAATTGCTCGAATTGTGAAGGTGATTTCGAAACTGATGCACACTTGCTGCATTCTTTAACCAATTCTTGAATGTCGTGATCTATAAAATTGAATGATACTATGATCGACATTAGAAGCTTTATCATCACGTCTGCAGTGACTGGTAAACATGTAACAGCGTTTGTGAACACGCAATGTACCTCTTTTTTAATGTTGCTATGTGAAATAACCAACTCATCGTCCGTTTTATTTTGCACAGCAACCAAACGTGATAACACGTTTGCCAGCTCAAGTTCAGTCTTAGCCAAGAAGAGTAGTGGTCCACCTTTGAAGTTGGTTGGCAGTGTGTACGGCAATTCTCTTCCTGCTGCTGGCTAACAGTGGTTTGTGTTTGGTCTGGAGTGAACATTTCTTACCAGGAATCATTTTGTGAGATTTCCGTACAGCGAAAATTAAGCCTAATACTTCTTTATCAATCTGACTGTCTGCCAAGGTTAGCCATCTGGAGGTATTAGCAATAGCTTTTTGTGATTCATCCTGGAACCTGTGCAGAATTATAGCTCCCATCCCGTATTCAGACGCATCTGGTGCTACAATAATTTAGAGTGATGGATCATTATGTGTTAACAGTAGTGGTGATGACAAAACTGATTGTACAGGCGTACAGTTCCACTTAGCATTGCACAAAAATAGATTATTCAATGGAGTAAGATGCACTCGCATATCAGGTACAAACTTTTGTGATTAATCACACCCATATATGATTGAAAAGCATTAACGTCGGTGGGTGGTGGCATTTCATGAATGACTAACTTCTTATGGATCTTCATGTCGACCGTTAGAGTCAACAATGAAACCTAGATACCGAAACATGCGAGAGAGAAATGAATATTTTTCCATGCGGGTGTGAAAACCGAACTATTTTATACACTTCACAAGTTTTTTTTAATGATCAAAGTAGTCTTTAACACTGTAGCTGACGATTATGATATCGTCTATGTAAGTGGCGGCGGATGACAATTCAGAAAACATTGTATCCCTGATTTGTTGGAATATCGCCGGAGCACACCCTACTGCAAATGGTAATCGATTACAGCGATATAATCCTTTATGTGTATTTATTGTTAATAACTGCTCTGATTCATCGTCGATTTGAACTTGTGAATAAGCCTCAGAGAAATCAGTTTTCGAAAATATGCGTACACCATTGAGTTTTTGAAGAGGTCCTCAATCACCGGAAGAGGCTTCTGATGGGTTTCTGGTGCACCATTTAAACTCGTGGATAAATCCGCACAGATACGGAGTTATCCGTTCCACTTTTCACAACTATTGGTATTGCCCACTTTAGGCGATCTAGTTCTTTACTGACCTGCTCAACAGTAGCATACGGTACTGATCGTTTGGGTCGGAAAACGGCTTTTACATCCTGTTTCAGATAGAACTTCGCCATTGCTGTAGTGCATAATCCAAGAGTGTCAGAAAAAGCTGCGGTATGTTCTGCTTGTAGCTGGGTGATAAGTTGAGAGGTAACTACGGAATGCTCGAGGTCACCATATTTTTCTTTCACTTCAGACGAAACATGTTTAATGTCCTTGGCAGTCGAATTACAAAATATATTAACGGGGCTATCTCAGTTTCTATTTCTCAATCCATTGAATGCCAACTAAATTACGGGAGCAATCGTTTATAACATGTCTATGAAGAAAATTTGCGGCCACGAAAGTCACATACACAGTTTATGATTCCTGCAATAATCGCTTGGCCACCAAAAACATTATAGGCTAGGTTTCCAATACGCTGAAGTTCTGGATATCCTAGTTCTTCCTATGAACAACGTGTGATAACTGTAATGTCTGAAGTAGAAGGTAACTGGTCTACCATTCATACACAGTTGACAGATTTGTGTTTAGGCGCAGAATCTGTGGTAGTGAGGACAATACCAGATGTATCATAGGTTTCCGTATGATTCACCGAGTGTCTGGGATAAGATCATTTTGTTTCAGGACCTGCTTGTTTATTACGGTAACAGTACGCTTGGTTGTGCCTTTTCTGACCACACAGATTGCAAGTTCTATTTATATACAGACAATCCTTCACAGAATATCAAGCTCCACATTTCAAACATGCAGTGGGAGGCTTTGGCCGGTGTTTAAAAGGGGGGCTGGGGAAAGAAACACGTGATCCTGATGTACTTGGCCTAACCTGTAGTCAGTTAACTTCGTTGACCGCTGAGCCTTTCGCCATCAACTCAGAGTTAGTTTCTACATTTGTCATCCTTAGGCATTCCTCTCTGATTGCCTGAATAGTGAGCTCTGGGGAACTGTCAAGTTTCGGCAGAGTGCTGTTCCAGATTTCTGCATCAGACACCGACTGCAGACCATTCAAAAAAGCAAACACCGGAACTGATCCATGGTAAGCTCCTTCGAACCGAACCGTTTGGCTTCTGAGTTGATTCTGCCAACACAAGACACAAAATCTTCTGAATCCTGTTTTTTTGACTTGCAAACACTTGCATCGGGTATGGAATAGTGAAGAACGAGCGGTGAATATTTACGTGAGACATATAATTGTTTCCCCGAAAGTTATATCTGTTTGCTTCTGAGGTAGAATTAAATTGATGTACCTCTGGTGTTCAACGGCGCCGAGTTTGCGTATTAGTAATCTCACTTTGTCACTGTCTTCTCAAGCTGCATAATTCACAGTGAATATACCTCTAAATCTTAGGTATTTCTGATTCTGGTTCATATCGAAATTCCGTGATTGGTGGGGTTATCACTGATTAGTCCTGATAGAGCTGACTGAGGCGATAAACATTGTTCCATCTTTTTTGTCAGCGTTTCAATATGAGTATATTCTGTAGATGAAGCATTTGCATAAAAATATCCATGTATTCGACTATGAACATTTGTTAAGTGAACGCGTGGGGTCGATTACATCGTCACTGAATTAATTCTAACCCGTCCAGAGAACAGGAAGAACAAAGACGGCCTAACATTCAGATCAGTGTATTTCTAAATGCCAAGAGACGAATAGTGCAACCAACATAGTCAAAGTTATAACCCATTACAAGCTATGAAAAAATAAACGCACATACCTTCCTTTGCCTTCGTATGTTATGGGTTGCTTTCAGTGTTTGTTTCCGCTCCACAGGTTATTCACAAGCATAGGGTACATTCTGTCTTTATGGTAGGCGCCATCCGAAACGGATTAGCCCGTCACAGTGATCGAAACCAAAGGACGACTGCGCTTTGAACCATCACCCCAAGTGGCTTGCGCCGCACCACTTACGGTTCCATTCACACACCACGTATCCGGTTTATATCCGAATTAATAAGACCAGTAGGTGTGTGAGTGAATCCTTTGTGTCCAGCCGGCCAATGCTGTTAGCCAATTGAATGGCTAGCACGAATAGGAAATTATTATCTCTCGGAAAATAAACAGAGACAGAGAGAGACTGCAATGACAAGATTTACACTAGCAAGAAAGATATATCAAATGTAATACAAGGAGCATTTCAGTATGCTAATGCATGTTAGTGCATTCCAGAGAGGACAAAGTTGAAAAACAAAGCTCAAAGTTGAACTACGAAAAGATCAGACAGACGATTCATCATTCAATACACGAACAAAGCTCAAGAAAAGAATGGGTAGAAGACTACAGA
>JTDE01002094.1:67597-77951 GCA_014338405.1 Paragonimus skrjabini miyazakii | reverse complement strand
TTTACCTGTCGACCTTCCTCTCCGAATCAGACGTGGTCTCAGATAGACCGTGAAGCTGTTAGCAGTAGGTGTGGCTGCACCCAAAACCGTTGTTCGTATTAGAGCACGCACTTGGATGTGGATCGTGCGTTGGTATGTTGTTGATTAGTTCTTACCCTCACTGACTACAGACCCCACCGACCACAACGACTGGCTGCTGAAAAAACTGTCCACGCCGTGGTAAAGCATACTTACCAAACTAACTTAGAACGTAAGCATGGCGGTACCAACACTGAAGATCCCAATAGCTATTGGACCCAAATCCCACATGTTATTCACGAAACGGATACCATGGCCTGTTTCACGGCGACTTCTGTGTTAAATAAGCACTGGATCTCGAAGAAGTCCCAGAAGTCATTAGACGTTTATTTGATAGGTGTAGGGAAGATATCCATGGCAATTTCATACGCGGTCTAGTCACAGATCGTGAGGCTTGGCTAACTGAGAAATTTCATGGGATAGAAATCGCTTTAAGGAACACTAGCAGACCATTCAGCTGTATCCGTACCACTGGTCCAAGACCTCGGTCTGACAGTGGAACCGGCAACGAGGCAGACGACACACTCATCCATAATAAATCCAGAAGGTTAGATCTCTGAGAAGCACATTTTGAAAACCAATTCCGTTGGCTATCAGCTTCTATGGTGTTATCACCACAAACTTGCAGTGTAGTACCGTGGTCAGCAGATTTGAAATGACTCACCAAAACGGAGGTTCACTATCGCATTTCAATTTTCAAACGCATTAAGACTGCAGGCCCAAACAACCGCTGTGAAGATGTAGTAGTAGAGGCTTTGACTCAGTTGTTTCAGGCGATTTGGACGGCAGAAAGCTTCTTTCTGTGTTGGGTCACTCGATTACAGCTCTCGTTTTCACTACATTAATCAGAGGCTCTTGCGAAAACTATAAGAGAATTAGCATATCCCCAGTAATAAGTAGGGTTCAGGTTTCCATTTTAATTCGTGGACTCATTGCTGCTCGGGACGTAGACGCTGTTGACGAATAGGCAAGGTTTCTTCCGGTACGAGGCTGTGTGGATCAAATTTTCACCATTCGCCAATTTCTGAATCAGCGTCGTATGTACCGCCGACCAACGATTGCCGTTTTTCTCAGCCTCATGAGTGCGTTCGATTCTGTTAATCGACATTCCCTCAGACTCTATGGAGTACCTTACAAGTACGTGACCATAATGTCGGTGCTTTATTCGTATGCTTACATCCATGATAGTGTCAGCGGCGAACGGTTCAATAGTTTTAGCACCAAAAGTGGAGCACGTTAAGGTTGTCTACTGTTACTATCGTTCGTTTAATTTTCTGGTAGATGAACTACTGGAGGACCACCTGAGACGTAAATCAGATAATGGCATGGACCCCCCCTACCTGGTGAAAGACTGACTGATCTTGATTATGTTGACAACGCTGTGGTATTGGCTGAAAAGTCGCAAGCAGCACGGACGGAGGCAGACTCGTGGTGGGACACTGCTAAATACTTAGGAATGTGCTCGCAGCGACTGTGACTGTTGTACTACCTCACGGCTGCAAAAACTGACCGCCCGTAGTAGTGGGCGTGAACGATCTTTGGGTATCTGATCAACCGCTGGTAACGGGTGACACCAACAGATTAACAACGATGAGGTTAGGAAGCGGATGGTCAGTAATGTCAGGTGAGTTCCTCTGTTCAATCTTCAAGTGCGCGTAGACTTAGATGTCTGGGTCATTTACAAAGGATGCCAGCTGGTCGTCTGCCTCATCAAGCAATTTTTGTCAATGCCACGGCCGACTGGGTAAAGTGCGAGTTGAACAGATGATGACCCAGCGTAGAGAAATGAAGTCGGTTAGTCAGTCATCGTAGCTCGGGTTCGTCTCCCTATCTGGAGTGCTTGTGACTCACAGAGGCGATGGCTGAAGACTTTCCGTGAGATGACGATCAATTGATTTCAGTGTCGCGAATGTTGTCATTATTTGAGTGAGTCGTTTAAGAAGCAAATGCACTTAATGATGCGGGGTAGTAAAAGTTGTATAGAAGTTGTGTTAGTCATGACGTCTTACATTCGCTTATAGCGTGATCGTTTGTTGGCAAGTTGTAGGTATCTTGATGTTAAACGTCTGAGTATAAGCACAATTGATAGCTGTGGTAGTTATGTCTCTTCATTTCCTTTCCCTATACTTCCTGTCTGGCACCTGCTTCTTTATTCACTGTTGTTGACGCGAATTACTGGTGTATCACTGTCTTTAAAGCTGATGATTTTTTTAGAAGTGTTCAGCTTACCAGAGTACACACTTAGCGACTATTACAGAGTACTTTATAAGGTGTCCATTCAAAAGCAAGGTGTAGGCACCTTTTTGTCGAATGATTGAGTATAGAAGTAGTTGTTTTAAGCGGTTAGATGCTTTCCCTTCTTTTGTTCTTTCATCATTGTTGGCTAGGGCTTGCTTATTTTCCTTATGATTGTATGACAGTTAGGCATCAGCGAAAACCATTGTTGTACTGCTATGTTTGATGATTTTGACTATCATCAGGTGGTAGGGGAAACTTGGCGTGTGTAAAATAAATGGTGGCTCAGACTTACTTAAAATTTGCATAATATATATATATATATATGTAAACGGATACTAAATTACAGATTTGAAATCACATTCAAAAAAGATGAAATGACTAAAGTGAGAAGATACTGCTTCGTTCAGAATGAAGCTAAATACAATTTTCGGGTAAATATTTTATACTCACTCAAAACCATGGTAAGTTTAGCGTCTAGCATAAATCTCTTGTATAACTATTTACTATTTTGCCTGACAAAGAGACGTGATTACCCGAAAAACTTAATTAGCAGTACGACCTGAAAGTATGTGGAGAATTAATTTGTGACCGTTTAAACTTCGCCTGAAGTTCTGGGTCTTATAACTGACAGTGTACAACAGATTCATGTGACTGTAAACTGAGTACATCAACAGCACATGAAACTGGTGACTTCAAGAGAGTTTAATGGATATCAACATTTGCAATCACTCACCACCTCTTAAATTTCTCTTCACCACTATCGCTCCGTTTCCCGTTTACATTGTGGCAACTTAACCTACAATATGGTTTTGTTTAGCGAGAATCTCCGGAATCGCAATCCGACACTGATCGCCCTTGGAGTTTCATTACAGTCAGTGACATAACGAATATTGAGAGCTTGCGGCATAGACGAACCGGTCTAACCATTAAACTGGAAATCAAGACCACAAACTCGGGTACTGTGATGCTCAAATCGATAACGAACAAAACGCGAAGATCCACTGCTAGTCAGCCAGTTAGAGCCGTGTCGTATGTAATCGATTTTGCGCAGTGCTTCCCAAAACCGGACGTCAGCGATGTGGATGAATTGGCTTTATGGTCACGCTTGTTACAAGTGGCTATTGTACGAGACAAATCAAATACTGACATTTGACAAACCAGAACACGTTTCGCGTCATACAGACCAGTTTACATGGTTTGGTACAACTGACCTCTGACTTTGGAACGTTTGACTTTGATCCTGATGTAGATATTTTTCTATACAACCCTGAATGTGCGCAATTTATGATTTTGACATACACAACTGATAAATGTGCATCAGCAACGTTTGAAAACAATTTTTATATTATATACTGTGGGATTTGGGGAGAATGATAACCTAATAAATAAACCTATGAACAGTTTAAATCGTAACAAATTTAGCTGCGATTTCAATTCAGGGTTCAATGAAGTCTACTGGATGAGCCAAAAGCTTTCGGATATCGCCTACTATTTTCCGTATATATATATTTCGGGTTCATAGATGTATGATCAGAAAGTAAAACATTTAGAAAGATTGTAATAGGATAAGAACTGGTTAGTAAAGTGTATTTATTATCTACTGACAAGTTGTTCCATAAAAAGACGAGGAGAGTATTAAGGTGTGTGATATCGTATTCTCGTAGGTACGAAAGAGAATTTTATCAAAATGGCGAACGCCTTTTGTGTGGTAGCTGACAGATGTCAAAATTAGAACAGCGACTAGGCCTCATTTCATGATGACCATATTGCATGAAGCAATAGCTCTCAGGACTGATAGCACTTGTTACAACTTCGGGTTTTAATCTACTGCAGTACGCCAGTCATTTGATGGTCTCCTAACGTTGACTATAACCATCAAAGACAACGTTGTCGCCTGTGAGTTCTGGTCACTTTGATGCTTAAAACTTCGACCTCCGAAAATTCGGCTGTGGTTTTGTAGTGCGGGATATTTCAAAAGTCCATATACAGCTTGGAGCAGTCTTGCAATACTGTTCACAGGTTTCCCGATGCAACCCTTGAGAACAAAGTGCTTCTGCAAGATTGCTGTGATTATGTAGAGTTAATGTTAGATAATGAAGCCATGGAGGTTGCTAACCGATTTGTATACCTGGAAAGCGCGTATTTGCAAGGCTATAGCAGTGTTCGCTAATCCGAGGCACCTATGGCGACAGAGAGGTATTTCCCTGAAACATAAGGGTCGCGTATATCAGATAACAGTGAGGGCTGTATTACTATACGGCAGCGAAACATGGCTGCTCAGGGTAGAAGATGTAAACCGCCTTCAGGTCTTCGACCACCGATGTCTGCGTTCAATCACTCGTATCGGGTGGCACCAGCGAGCAAGCAACGAGGAAGTTTGGAAGCGAGTGCTTGGCACTGACTCTCACACGAGTTCTTTCGTTTAGTCCTTACACGTGCGCAAACTTAGATGGTCAGGTCATGTACTAAGGCTGCCAGCTAGTCGTTTGCCGATGCTGCGGCCAACTAGCACAAAGTGCGAGGTGGACAGATGATGACCTGGCGTAGATAAATGAAATCGTTCACGAAGGTATTGGCTACTGTAGATCGAGTTCGTCTCCCAGGCTGAAGCCCTCGTGACTCGCAGGTTCGGTGGCTTGAGACGTTAAGTGAGTTGTCGACTAATCGAATTCAGTGGCTTGATTGTTGTCGCTGTTTGGTCGAGTTGTCTGTGAAGTGAGTACACTTATTGACGCGGGGCAGTGAAAGCCGTAAGGAAGCTGTCTTGTTGATGACGCCTTACTTTCACTTACAGCTCGGTTGTTTGTTTGCAAGGTGTAGGCGCCTTGATGTTGTATGTTGGAATATAGGCGTAGCCATTTTTAGTGATTAGGTCCCCTCCTCTTTCCCCTTTTTATTCTCGCTTCCTATATAAAAAATTTTCCATCGTGGTTGTGTGGCAGTTAAGCATCAGTGTGAACCACTGATGTATTGCTGTCTGTGTTGATGATGATGACAGAAAAACCACACGCTTGTAAAAGTACAATAGTTTGAAACGTCAGAAGAGGTGCCAGTATAAGAGGCTCGGATGGAATATTTGGTAGTCAAGTGTTATCACAATGTGCGCACAGATGTAGGAACTTTACTGAGCTCACTCAAATTGTGGCTGGAAGCAAATTGATTCCAGTTTTCTGTCACCAAAGCGCGCGTGTCCTCCCAGCCGTCGATTAGTTTGAGTCGACCACTTCCATGGGGAAGTACGGAACTGCCACGCCTCTTGAAAATTGTTAGCCACGGACGGATAATTTTCTGTTGATGGTTTACTATGTTTTTAACCCAACCTTTTCTTTTTCTTGCACTCCACAAGCCTGCCTTTTGCAAGAAATTGTTTCGTATGTTAGCAAAAGAGTGGCGATACCTGACAATGCTCCGATCGTGCTGTAAACAAATTGCAATTCATACTGGAGAAAGACAGTTTATGTGTGCGTAATGGGTTGACTATTGCAAGAATGATTTAACGTTGAAGGCTATTTCGATTATCCTTCGTTTACATTTTTCGACGATATTTTCCACTTGGTTCATGAACTCTAGGTCCCTTTTGTCCCATATACATGTAAACTGAAGATGTCTGCACCAAAAGTCCGTAGTTTCAACATGAAAATTTGGCAATAAGCTCGTTATTTGGTGTTGTATCTTGTTAGGGTTCTGGCAGGTCATCAATATATGTGCATCATGACCATAACTAAGCACCACAAGAAGAGACACAACATAAACCTACAAACATCGCTGGTTTTGTTGCATTAATAAAAAGCAGTATGAGAAACCCAATGATCGGTTTAAGAGAGTTAACTTCAATGTTGTCAAGCCGTAATTCAGGTACATCTACTTAACGTTCTTCATGTGCCATATTCTATAGAAGTATTAAACTATTGACACAACACCCGTGATCAAATACCACACAGCTGTAAGGTGTAATTAGAACGATCAGGAAAATGTTACCTATTGCAGACGCATTCCCGCTGTTGCACATAGCCCATTTACCTTTATCCAATCGTCTGCTTATTTACCTTACCAGTTGTTGGTGGTCTGGTTAAAATGGATCAGTAGACTTCTGCTTTCTGATTGGTTGATTGTCAGACTGGTCATACTTTTAGCTAACATGTCATATTTTAAATTATCAAATCTGTCAAACTGCTTATCAGTAACACAGTATCAATGTTCATCGGTGGCGATGAAGGATTCCACCGTGAACTGATCGATATATCTCGCCTGGGCAGTCAATCGGCTGGTGGATTTCATATGACAACTGGTTGGGTAAATAACTAGGTACAAATGTGAAATTTCTGAGCCTCCGGCGTTGCTTCGTAGCTCAGCTGGTAGAGCATTTGTCGCGTTTGAGGACGTTGTTTCTGCCGCTGGTTCGAATCCAGCCGAAGTCCGAATTTTTCGCAATTGGATATCTTCTGAAATGTCACACTCGTCTTGGTCACGTACTGAGTGGCAGAAATTCAGCCTACGATCTCAAGTCTCGTGTTCTGATTCCGCATTGCTGGTACGGTTATAGCATCACCAAACTTAATACAAACCTCAAAATCGAAGATTCATCTAACGTAACTGTCGGGGAAGTTGCCAGTGCCCCGAAAACATTGTGTGACCACAAGTGACAAAGTTCACTTATGAGTGACCTTTGCCATGATCGTGTGCGGCTCCGGTCTTCACAATCGACCTACGCCCTCATGACAACTGTTGTTGTCATCCCGACTATACACCTAGACTGTACTGTCTAAACTATTGTTTGGTCCATTCCCTTCGACCTTGGTTGTTGCTAGTCTCAAACCCTATAAATACGAACCCGTTTTTGACCATGTGGTCTTCGAATTGAGTGACATAAAGTAGCTCTGTCCGGAGGCCAGTCATTTCTCTGTGTTCGTTCGTTAGCTTCAAGTGGTTGGGTTGACCGGGAAGATACGTATTAATCGCGCATATTTCGTAGTCAGTCGTTCAGAACCGCTGAACGTCGTTCCGTTATCTACAGTTTCACTAACCGTTATTCTGTTGTCTGTTTACGCGCTCGTAGGCCGTATACGCAAGTTACAACAGTAACCGTGTGCGAATTCAGCCAAACCTAAGTGAGCCCATTTGGCTAATCCCCTTTATCACTAGAATGATCAGCGTGTCGTTTATAGCTAATTTTTATCTCAAAATTCCATGCATCAACTTATAGGTTGTTTTACATGATCACGTAGTTTGCAGTCTGGTCGAAAGTCGTTTGAACGCTGAACCTTCAATCATCGACATGGGGAACGCCTATACGTAACATAGGTCATATGTGACTTCTCTGATTTTCATAGAGGTAAAAATTTACTGGTAGCTGTAGCGTTACTATGACGACAAGCACAAACTAATGGTGACAGTTAAACCGTGATCACTATCAGTCAACTCAGTTTCTCGAAGTGGTGCGCAGCTAAGAGACATGAGGCACGGTAAAATACGGTTCCCTTCTCACTTCCCTGATTCGGAGTGACCAGAAGATGGTGAGATACCTACCGTCACCCTGTACCAAACAGTTAACTGATATTGACTATTGCTATATTGCTCTTACCAACGAGGTATGATACAGCTTGTTCGAAAATATCCATGAGAACGACAGAGTAGCTAACAAAACTTGCTTTCTGTGTTCGCTCATCAGGCTTTAATCATTCTGTCAGTAGCCAAGACAATTAGTATCCGATTGTGCAATTCTGACCTCCGCGCCCAGAAGAAGTTCGTGCGGACACTTAATCTCCTATGGCCCACAATTCATCAAGCCCACGATTTGGAATAATGAGTGCCTAACTGATAGCAAACACGCCGTCAATAACATCTATTGACCGTCTCCTGACTCATCCTAGTTGCTGTTTCCATATTTATTGTAATGTAATTAGCCTGATGATCAAACACAAAAAATAAGTCTTGTTCGTTACTTCATCGTTTTTATAAACCAGATTTATTGGATTTGTTTCTAACTCTACTGTGTCCCGTGATTGAAGTTAGACGAGTTCGAATTTTGAAGAAGTGCAGTTGAACAGACGAGAGATCAAGTGCTTTTGTTAGTTAGTGTGTGGTGGTGGTCAGTTTCTGCAAGGATAAATAACGTACATAAAAAACCAATCAAAACAAGTGTTGGCTCATTGGTTCCAACATTCTGACAAACTCAAGAAAAGTGAATAAGGCTTCCGTTGCTTTTGCTGATATCTGTGTTAAATCACTCCATAGGGTCTCATCCAGAAGTTCAATCTATCAAATGAACTGATTGCTGTTAGAACGGTCATGTCTACGTTTGTTCAGCTGAGCAATTAATCAGCGTTCAAACTGGGAGGTCAAAAACTTAGGTTTGAAATAAATGGACATACAGTGCGTTTCGACATTCGATTCCGTCCTGAAAAATACCTGAACTTTAAACATGATGTTGGCATTAGTGTGCACAACACGTTGATGCGGATTTTGGAAAAGGTTACTTGGCGATCTGGTCCAAACACAATTCATCAGACGATCAGCGTGAACATGAATTTTTTTAAACACAAGCGTTCATAAAAAATACACTGGATACATGAAGCATACCCTGCCCAAATTCGAGCAGTTCAGGGGGAAGGTAATGCCACCTTATATCGGAGGGAATGCTAAGCCGAATCAGGTAATTATCATAAGGCTAAAGCACCCTCTAACTTCCTCAGTAAAATCAACAGACTCTGATGATATAACTCGGTACTTGCAGTTCCGGGCCTACGCTGAATCTCCGCGCCATGTAGATGATACTCATGGTCTGCACCGCTTAAAGGTCAGTAGAAATATCGTGCCACTGGGGGAGAGGAAAGCTGTATACATGTGTGCACCAGACAATTTGAACTGCACAGAGGTTACACTAGGAACCCAAAAATAACTAGTAGGTTGGGTCAACAGCTTTTTAGGACTACAACAGCCAGGCCACCTGTCTCCGGACCGAAACTGCACAGTCAGTCACCATTCATCTCTGTATGTATGCTACAATGATGTTTATAGTGTGAGAAACAGACATCGAGGATGCACTCCACTGTTAACAGAACTCCATAAGAAATCAATGTTGGGTTCGGTCTGAGGGGCCGTATGCAGCGTAATACCACACAGCATCAGGCTGATTTCACCGAGTGGGCAAAATGTATCTCGTGACGCCGAACTTCATACAATAATCTAACATTAAACTGCATCTTTTAATGCATCTGAATCGTTCCGGTGTTGATATCTCACTGAAAGCTACTGCGAAGCTACAAACCACCCAGGTTTTGCCACAATATGTTTGTTAGAAACTCAGTGCATTCATTCTCAGGTCAATCTACTCCCACTCAGTTGTGTTCATTCGACGAACACCACGGCTGTCTAGGATGACTGCCCAACGACCAACAAGCATCACAGTCAAACGTGATCTTATGTCCTGAACTTGTGTGATAAGCTCCTGTTGAGACATGCTTTCTAGTCAGATGTTAGTTGTGTTGAAAAGTTGTTGAAGAACAAGTCGAGAACAGTCTTGTAAATTTTTCCTTCAGAAGCAGCTGCAAGAGATTATCCCATCATTCCCATTGAAAATCACTAAACGGTGCCTCGGCATTCAACAACCAAGGCAATCGACCATAAATGTGTTGAAAAAAGCATATTTCCTCCTAACCTTTGCTGCTACGTTGCCGTGGTGGTCAGGCTTGTGTGCTGTTTGATCCGGAGGGCTGTGCTGACTGCAACCTCCGTCGTTGCACGTTCAACCATGTTAGATTGGCCAAAGGGAAGCAGCCAGACAAAAGGCACATGCGTCCGTTGTGAGGCGTTCGTTGTGTATGGTGTCAGTGTGTTCTGTTTTGGTTCGGTTTGATATTTTCTTTTTAGCCTGATCTGATTATCTGTTCGTGCGATTGGTTTGTCTGTGAAGTATTATCTCCATGTGAATGTGCCGAACGTCTTGGGTTGTGACTGTGAAGCCTGTTCAAATTGGTTGATGCGAATGTGTGCGTGTGTGTCACATGCTGCCTTGCAGTACATGCTGTTGAGACAAAGG
>JTDE01002094.1:44221-65975 GCA_014338405.1 Paragonimus skrjabini miyazakii | reverse complement strand
TAAACCGTCCTTCTACCATTGATTGGATGACCGTGAATAGCCTGTCGCAACAGGCCATCAAGCCTTCACTTGCTCTTGCCCCTGATTTAATTGAATTGAAGAGAGTGATTGGTCAACTTCGCAACGGGAAGGCTGCAGGCGAAGATGGATTTCCAGACGAAATCTTGAAGAATGGCGGGCCGACGATGGAAAGTGCATTGCTCCAGCTGATTCACTTCATCTCAGAGCACGGGGTGATACCGCAAGCTCTCAAGGATGCTGTGATATTACCTTTGTTTAAAGGTAAGGATAATAAGCAATGCCCCGACAGTTATCAGGACATCAGTCTGCTGAGCTGTGCAGGCAAGTTGCTTGCCAGAATCTTTCTGAACAGACTGAATACGGATGTCTTGGAGACCAATATTTCTGAGGAACAATGCGGATTCCGGGCGAGTCGGAGTACGATCAGGATTGTGTCCGCTGCTCGACAGCTTCAGGAGGATTGCTGGGAACGGAACCAGCCCCTGTATGCCCTCTTCGTGGACTTCGCCAAAGCCTTTGATTCCGTGAGCCTCGAGGCGCTGTGGACGGTACTTGGTAAGTTTGATTGTCCAGGTTAGTTCGCCAATTTGATTAGATTGGATTGTTGTATGTGGACATGAGGAACAGGTGCAATCGTGTGGATCTATCACTGACGATTTTGACATTATCACTGGTGTGAAGCAGGTTTGTGTCTTGGTCCCATCCTTATTCAGGTTATACTTGACTGCCAACCTTCTTCCAACCCCCAACCTGGAGGGCCAGAAGACTGGTTTGTCAGACCTCTACCTATTGGCCTGCCTGGCATGAGTGACTCTCTCGGTGTGTTGGCCACACCGTCCAGTTTCGCCCAATAGGTCATAGAGATGCGCAAGCCGTCACACCGCGTCAAGGTCCAGTCTCGTTGTGGGCAGCATGTGTGCGGATAGGAACGATATTTAATATTCCGCGGGTTTAGATCATGCCAGAGTGAACTCCACCCACACTTGATCGCAGCCCTCACTTTCAGATAATTCTTTCGGCTAACCCGTTTGGAAAGTAACGAGATTGTCAAGTCATGTGTGAAGCGCATGATATTCGTCTATGTGGCCCTGGACGTTGGCAGATGGATGCGTGCATGTTTGAGACAGTTAAAGTGCAGAGATTGCTGATAAGAGGTGAAGTGTACGAACGACTGTGAATGAGCCAACAGAATTAGCACATGGTAATGTGCCATTACAAACTGTTGGGTTAACCTCGAAATAGGGCCTGAGGTTATCGTTATCCATGAGTTTCGGTCGCGTATCAGTGCGGTTCCACGTTGGTGCACTGGTCTTCCTGTTGGGGAACTTCCGTACATTAGTATCACTTTCCCCCTTCCACTTATCAAGATCGCTGCTCAAATGTTTGGCCCCCAGTCACCTTAAGCTAATGGGCTAGCGACGTTTTAATCACTGGTCCGCTCCTTGCTACAAAAGTGCCAGTACTGTGGATCCGGCAACAAAATCCGCAGTGTAGACCAAAGGGCTTACCAAATGGTCATGCCCCCAACCGAGTCCGGTGAGAGAACGGACACAACACACCACTGAAAACAACCAGATTAGCTGGCTGTGGGTAGGATGGGGTGTATGCGCATTTCTGGTGCAGTCGCTCGGCCTCATCCACCCAGTGTTTTCGCCACCATGGTCCACGATCGATAACATTTGACCGAACGGCAACACAGGGCTGGGAACCAGCATGTATCATTAGGCACAGGTGCACAAAGTAAAAATACGATATTTCCCTAACGGATTGTACAATCACAACAGTTTTTACACCA
This sequence comes from Paragonimus skrjabini miyazakii, assembly GCA_014338405.1. NCBI lineage: Eukaryota > Metazoa > Platyhelminthes > Trematoda > Plagiorchiida > Troglotrematidae > Paragonimus > Paragonimus skrjabini miyazakii. The sequence continues at coordinate 64,159 of JTDE01002094.1, read as the reverse complement.
AATCATAGATAATAAAAAGCTGCATTCATAATCGATACACATTTACAAATAACTAAAAGACTGATCAAAACGCAACAATTTTTCCTTAGAGTCTAAAGTAAGTCATGAACGTGTTTCCAGATTTACCGCGTCATTTGTCGATTCTGACGTGACGTATAGTGGGCACGCTGAAAAAACGATAAGCGTCGCTAGGCATGTCTCAATTTTGTGGCCTTTTCATTAAGTCCAATTTACTTTACAACGGCATATCTTTTTATTCTACTTTAACCATAGATTGGTGTCATGATTGATGCAGCTTGCTGCGTCACCGAAATTGGCTTGGACAGCTCATTCAGTAGTGTTGCCAACATCGAACTGTTATGTTCTCTACAAACATGTGTTGACCTAGAAAAGTGTTGTGTGCATCTTGGATAGTCAAATTATCATGCACTGGTAGATCGTGACTGAAAGGACAAAAGAAACAGCTACCGCTACTGAGACTATTTTTTTACTTCACAGGTGACCATACGTAGCGTATATGTATTACTGAGTATGTTTCTTCTCCATGGGCTTCTTCCTCATATCACGCAAAATCAGGTTCTTCTTGTTCAGACTAAATAAAAATGTGAAAAAAACGGGTGCTTTGGCACATAATATATAGCATTCCACTCCAACCAAAGCTTTGCCTTAATGAGACATCACTCGATCGTATGGTTGATCAGATTTCCTACTTCAATCAGAACTTATTCATTGAAGTAGGTACACGAATATGTCAATTACCACTTCAGATCTGTTCTAATACCGCATCACCACTGTCGTCATAGAAAGAAGGAAAGAAATCGTTGAAATGTAAACCATATATTCATAATAGGTACTCGAAATGTCATACGTAGTGTTGCTTGCACAGAAGCGGTCTCCCTAGGCATGATGACAGTATACGTTGGAAAGTATAGTCACAAGCTGTATTGTACTTGATAATTGTGGTCATTTCCAGATCCCCCAGTGACCGTGGATTTTGTGATTGAGGTAGACAAAGTATCTGGTAGAGTAATGACTGGTGATAGTGGAGTTATCTAACTAGTTTACAGCAACGTTTCTCTTAGTCGCGATCCACCGATGTGATCAAATTCCAACATGATAATTAATCCAGACCAAGTTGCTTGTGGCTCTCGTCCGACAAACTGAACTGAACTCATTGCGATCCAGCATATCTTAATGTAACCATGGTCGGGAATAAACACACACGACTGACGGCACCCGATTCTAATCAGCTTGTCATAGTGACAAAAACTAAACGAAGTCTGCGCATAACGCGTAGTACAAGTGGCTTACGCTGCACCGCTTGTGTTTTCACTCACATACCACATTTTTCATATAAAACAGAAGGAATAAGATCAGGAGGTGTTTGAGTGGAGCCATATGTGGTCCAGCTGGCAAATGCTGCTGAGCCAGATGATGAACTAGTGTGAAAGTAAAGTCTTTATCTCTCGGAAACAAAAAGAAGACTTTACTGGTAAGATGGGGGACCAGAATGAAGATATGGAAAATATAAGCTGAGAGGCAATTCAGTAGAGGAGTGCATAGTATCACACTCTAGTTGAGAGGAATACGGAAAACAAGAATTTGAAGTTGGACAGAAAGTCAAACAAGGCGCTACTATGAAACAGCAACTCCAAGATTTTCACTGAGACATGATAAGGTGAACAGTGAGGTGGAGGATATATTCCTGCTTTGCATTTCACAGAGGACGATCTGGTCTACGATATCGTACGGAAAGTAAAGTGTACTTTAGCTCGAGTGAATGAGAGCGCGCATTTGCGCTTGGTTCAAACCAGTAGCGAACCAGTTCTCCATAATCACGAACGCAGTTCATCAAGCTCTTCAGCCTCTCTTGTTATGAACCAGTTGACCTGTAATTGCATTAACGTCTATGTAGGCAGAACAGGTCAACAACTAGCACAAATAGTGACCAAATACACATGAAATGGTTGGAATAACTGATGACGCACCAGTAGGTCCAACTTGGTGAGTCAGCTGTTCGAAAGGAGCCGACTGGAAAGTCTGTGGGAATGCGAAAGCTGCGATCAGTTGTGGGTGATGTTCAACTTGAAATAAACCAAATCCCCGACTACTCATCAGAAATCTAACGCCACCGATTGTTGGACGAAATGTCTAAAACCGACTGCCATCAACCACTCGCACTGTTGGAGAACAGGTAGATCATAAAACTTTCGTACCCCATAAACACGAGTCACATGATGTGTGCACTGATCAAGTGGTTATCGCTATGGTCTATTCATCTGCCACCCCTAGAACAAAACTATTTAACAACGAGGTAAGCCACGTATGTATGGAAACGTCCCTTCTACGTGAGGTTTCACCTGTCACTAATGAAAAGATGACTTATGTACACATTCTATCACCAATAAAGCGCAATTTTGTGACAGGTCACGTGAAAACAACTGCACGCGTACACGAAAGGCATAGGTTCGTCCGCTTCAAGTGCATGTGCATTTCGCTCGGTGCGTCAGTGAGCCACCGTTTTGAGAAACGGTATCGTGAGTGATCGATGCGTAAATTGGTTTGAGTTTACAGATATACGATGAATCCCTCAGACGGGTGAAGTGGGTAGTATGAACTGAATGCACGCTTTTGAAAGGCACATTTATTGTTCGTACAAACCACAACGAAATATTTTCAAAAATAAATATATCCTAACTTAGTCCCTCAATTGGAATCTGTCCGTTTCAGATACTGCATCTACGCTCATCATGGATCAAAAGTCAACGCCGGATGTGGATAGCCAGTGTTACACTTGAATGTTAATTATATAATACATTAATCCATTAGAGAACTTAAAGGTAATCTTATTCCATGTTTCTTTGAGACCTGTAAGGTTGGCAGCACAACCAGACACAGCTGAATCAGCTAGCAAACATCATCCAGTCTAGCTGGTTAGTAAGATAATGAAATCGATCAACAGACTAGTATTGGTACACCTCATAGAGATTAATAATCATGTCAACATGACTAATGGGTTTCGTTCAATCTATTGAGTGATAGTCATCCAGTCGAGGAGTGAGATCCTGTCAACAGATGAGATCATTTGAATTCATCTGTGTAGCCTATCACGACGTGACTACGGGCGTCTCGTTTGGACTTCGGAACTAAATCGGCCACCCTGTCAAGGTCCATCGTCCAAGCGGCATATTGGTTGCGGGTCGACATTAGTTTGTACAACTTCATTAATCCACCCGTTCTCCATTAGTCATTATTTTATGATATTGTGATATTAATGCAAAGTATTTGGCTTGATACATAATTACTAGAAACAAATTTGTTCGTCAAACTATGTGTACCACGGCTACCTCGGGAATTTTTACACGATTTTAATCGAAAATGCTTCAGATGTTATACCAGATGTACATAAAGTATGATGATGTGATATATCCTGAAAAAGGCAGTTTCACTGACTATCAGCCGATGCGAATTAATTCCCAAATCGAGTCCCGATAGTCAACCATCGCACCAGTTGGAACCGGGCGAATAATTACTAATATCAATGATAATGAACAAACATGTTGAGTGAACGGATGTAGAGCTAGTAAATGGGGAGTGTACGCATCACATTTGGTAACTATCAGGTCCAAAACAAGTGAAGTAGAATACGGTGACGAAATTATCAGGTTACTTGCAGAGTGATCGCTCTATAAAATCATGCCTCTTTTCGGGTAGGTAGAAAAGACAACGTTAAAGAAATAGGCAACATGTTTAGGAATTTGCACATAAAAGGAATTTGAAATACTGACGAGGTGTGTGCATTTGATGAACAGTTTAAAAAGGTAATGGAAGAACCAGAGAGAAATCAGTGGACACATTGTACGATGAATGTTGATGCTGTTAGAAGAAACAGCTAGTCATATAATCCCTCCTCAAAAACGGTGGTTCACTAAAGCATTGAGCGAAGTGCATACATATGTCGGTTCCAGCTTGATAAATCCGTCCAAACCACGTTGCTGTGTGTGGCAAACCGAACTGAGAACAGTGTGATCCAACATAATTAAATATGACCAGACATTAGAAACATCTACACTTACAAGCTGTACAGTCCTAGTGAAGTCAGCCCGTGACCAAACACGATACTTGTAAGGGGTGTGTTACGCCACTTACCCACCATGATCTATGGCACCTACAGTTCCCTCGCATATAGCGCGTTTGTATTCACGACCGTGCAAATGTCCGTCACTAAAATTTGGGACACCCATCCAGATCTTAGTCGTCCGGACGGTCCGATTCCACGTCAAGTCCTCTTAAGTTCCAAAGCTGATATTACAGACAACGCAAACATATACACATAAAACAAACGTTTCGTCCGAGAACATAATTCTTACACGCTTCCTGTGGAATGAAACTATCGATTCTAAACCGCCATTAGAAGCATCTACATTTACAGGCTGTACAGTCCCAGAAGGAGTCAATTTGTGAACAAACACGATATTTTAAGGAGTCTGTTACGGCTCTTACTCCGTCTCGTACAGTTCCATCAATACTCGCATGTATCAACGCGGTATCCCATTGAGTACTCACCTAACTAAAACCTGTATGACCAGAATGCTTTCTGTCGACCCAAACGAAGCGACCTTCACATTCTGGATATATCAAGACGAGGCAGGTTTCCAGAGAACAAACGTATCAATCATATCTGAACGAGCTGTCCACACCGATCTTGATAACGCAGCAAGTTGTCTTCAACACAACACAGATAAAATGGTCAAATAAGACTTGATGACGGGAAGTGAAACGGCATAGTTCAGTAACGAAGCACAAAGCTGAGGCACGCCTAACGACGTTTATCGTTTTGGTAGCTTGACTATAATACGTCAGGTCAGCATCCACAAATGATGTGGTAAATTGGAAACTCGTTCATGACGTATCTCAAATTCAATCGAAGAATCGTTAGGTACTGATCAGTCTTTTAGTGATTTGTAAATGTCTGTCGATTATGAATGCAGCCATTTATTATCTATGATTTAGTGGAAAGATTGCCTTGGTAGCATGCTGTGTTAGGGGAATATCGCAATTTTTACGTTTTCTACCTGTGCTCATTAATGCATACTGAGTCCCAGAGACGTCAGTCAACTGTGGGTTGTATTGGATAAAACACTGGGATGATACAGCCGAGCGGTTTGGCCTGAATTGCTCGTATATTCCCCTTCTGGCCTAAATGGTCATGGGTACAGCGGTCTCTTGAAGCCGTTCGCTAACTCGATTGGGTTAGGAGGCGTGCTTGTTAAGAAAGCCGTATGATTTGGGTTGTTGGTTTTGGGTCCGGATAGGCGCATGTGAGACGAACGGCACACGTAGTGTAGCGAAAAGGCGTCCAATAAAGCACAATCTTTATTGTCCAACACGCTAGTTAACATGCCACACGCGCGCTCGCGATTCTGAACCACAATTCCAGGCCACAACACCCCCGGTTACTGCTCACATGTCGTGTGCACTTCTGCCCGGTTTATGTGTGTGATCGGCGCCTTTTATCCGGGTTTTTTCCGCCTGCTACTCCTCGTCCGTTGATCCGATTTCGTTGAGCAATGGCTCGTCCGGTCGCTCGTGTTGTCCTCCGTCTATCCACTATGGGCCTTGGCCATACTACACGACCGTGAGGAGATATTTCTCCGAGTGTTGAAATAATCACGCCCCCGATTTGGTCATCCACCCTATTTGGGCTGCTATGTCTCGCCCGTTGGTCCGATTAGGTCAAGCGATGACTCATCCGGTCGCCCACGCCGTCCTCCATCCGCTCGCTGTGGGCTTTTGAACTCACCTTCCCCTTGCGTTGAGGTATTCTGCCGAGAGTTGGAATACTCGCATCTCCTGCCTGACAGTCCACCACACTCGCCCCTCCTTTAAGGAATCTGCCGCGATTGTGCCAGGGTGCCAATTGTACACAATTGATCCATCGCCCACGAGGACCTTGGTTGATTTGGGAGCTCGTATTCCTGCAGTTTGTGGTGGTAAATGGTCCAATATGTGTGGCCCAGATATGCACGCGACAAATCTTGTAGATACATAACACAACGCAAAATACAACGCAGCTCCTCGGAAGTTGAACGCTTCAGCAACGCGCCAGAGACAACGGACACATGAGCGAGCCGTAAAACAACCTCAGATTTCTACATCGCATCAACGCAATCCAACCCCTTCAGTATTCTCGACACACGTCGAGAACATCTGGATGCTGTTATCAGCACCTTTATCGACTTGGGTTCGACAAGTTGGTCTATTTCCCATCGTTTCTACGATTATACCTTGTCCCATTATGTACCAATCATCAACCGTGTATTTTCCTTTTATAAGTAGAAATGGTTAGCCTGTGTTCATGTATACATAAAGCACACCTCTAATTTACACCCAATGTCACTGCGCAGCAGACATCAAGATAATTAGCGGAGCGGTAGCGTCTAGAATTATCCACGTTGGTTGAAAATTACCAAACAACCAAAATCTGCAGTTAACACAATCAAGATCAGTCAGTTTTCCATCAGGCAGGAGGTTCATACAGGCATCTGGTTAGTGTCTCAGAGGGTCCTCCAGTATTTCGTCTAAGAGGAAAGTGAACGAACAATGGTAACAGTGGACGTCCTTGACGTGCGCCACTTTTGGTGCTGGGACTGTTGAACATTTCGCCGCTAACATTAACGTGGGCCTAAACATTCGAATAATGCACCAACAGTATGATCGCACTTGTACAACATACTCAAGAAACACAAATCAAATGACTGGATGGAACGCACAATCACAGCCGAGGAAAACGACAACTGTTGACCGGTGGTACGCATGACTCTGATTCAGAAATTGACAAAGAGTGAAAGTTTGATTAATACATCTTTCTCCATGTCAAGGGTGCCTTGGCTGTTCTTCACCAACCTTTGCTGCAACGAGTCAACATAGTGTAATGGACGCCATAATCCTAGTTGGCACCGGGACAACGTTACTCCCTCTATGATCTTCGCAAGTGCCTCTGATCAAAATAGGGAAGATGAGAGATATAATCGAGTGACCCAACACAGGAAGAAGCTTTCTGCCGTCAAAACCGCCTGAAACAACTGAGTCAAAGCCTCTACTACTACATTTTCACAGCGGTTGTCTGGGCCTGCAGTCTTAATGCGTTTGAAAATTGAAATGCGATAGTGAACCTCCGTTTTGGTGAGTCATTTCAAATCTGCTGACCACGGTACAATACTGTAAGTTTGTGGTGATAACACAATAGAAGCTGATAGCCAACGGAATTGGTTTTCAAAATGTACTGCCCAGAGATCTAACCTTCTGGATTTGTTATGGATGAATGTGTCGTCTGCCTCGTTGCCGGTTCCACTGTCAGACCGAGGTCTTGGACCAGTGGTACGGATACAGCTGAATCGTCTGCTAGTGTTCCTTAAAGCGAAAGCGATTTCTATCCCATGAAATTTCTCAGCTAGCCAAGCCTCACGAGCTGTAACTAGACTGCGTGTGAATTTCTCATGGACATCTTCCCTACACCCGTTAAGTGAATAGTCAGAAATATTTCGTCTGACATCTAACGACTCCATCGTTTGTCTACTACACAAACCACTGAGTAGCATACAATATTACCTCTCTGATTAAAGGACTGCAAACTTTGTGTCGAGCAATTACTGGAGTCATCGAGTTTAAGTCTGGTATGCTTGAATTCCTCGGTAGTTTGACAATTGTCTTTACTCAACGGCCTGACCAGTTTTTCCGTAACTAGTCGCTGCGGTCGATAAGTATGTTGCTAATCAGAATGAGAACAAAACGATGGTGTACTCATGTATGGTATGAATCTAGGTATTTGCTCAAGTAGAAACGATAATTTTGAATGGAGCTACGTCATTTGTAACTGACGAGTACGTAATCTCTCTCATATCAGGTTTGATTTGGAGAGGGAGATCGCCAAATAAAACAAGCGTACCCGAAGTATTTAAAAATAGTTATGTCCAAAACATGGATTGTGCTCGGCGCACAACTCCAACGACTTTCCACCATTACACGACTCATGAAATGTCGGCCCAAACTTGACACTGAAGTGAGATTCGACGTTACCAAGTCGGATAACCTGGGTTTTCAAACATCCGGCCAAAATGAATATGTAAAAAGTGTGTTCTGAACTAAGAAGAGCAGCCAGATCTTAGTAATTGTCACTGTTGAACTGAAAGCTAAACCGTGAGTTAAGGTTTTCAACCAAGCCTTTAGCTCAGGTCTTAGTAATTGTCACTGTTGAACTGAAAGCTAAACCGTGAGTTAAGGTTTTCAACCAAGCCTTTAGCTCAGGACATCTCAGGAGTGGCACAATGTGAGATTTTGCACTACTTATTCCTGAAAAGCTTATCAGCCTTCTTCAATTCCCTAGCCCGAAGAACAGGAGACTAGTTCATCAGAACTCTACCTAATAACCTGTTTGATATGACTGACTCTGTCGGTGTGATCATCACACGATTCAGCTTAGTTCATCAGACAATCGTGATGCACAATTCCTCACAAAACGTCACGGTTTAACCTGGCTATTGACAACCGGCGATAGGCGGATGTCTATAACATTGATGTAGCTGTCAATCAGTGTTCTTTCAAGAGGGATGGCAACTGACCACCATAACAAGTCCAAAGTCCTCTCCCCACTATTAGACCGGAATGTTCCAATTCAAGTGCGGTTGCGGGGTTATTCGAAGACTACATTTCCGGGTCTTTTAACTTCAGTGTGCGTTGATAGAATTATGTAGGTGGATTCGTTTGATTTCGGGAATATGCAATGGAAGAGTACGGCCGTGCCAGTTGAGGGTGCGAGTGGACACGCGTGTGTGCGCGTCTACCTTCGGCCATCAGATGCTCTGGCGCACGTGCTATGACGTGACAAAAAGTCCTGACCCCAGTTTCCAGGGTCACCTGATCGAGCTGCGTCACTTGGAGTTTAACCAGTTGGGCCATAGGGGCGACTCAGCACAACTTACTTACGGCGCAGATACGGCCTGGCTACAGAGCTGATGGGCGTCGAAAGGGGGGTACGAACGCACGAGACAATGTAACGGAAACGCGCAACTGTACTGTCTTGAAGTGGTGGTGGGGGAGTGGACACGACATGCACTCGCGTTGGGTCAAGGCTCGGTTGGCCGAACCGCGTACGGTACCCCCCACGTGCCAGTGCACCCGTGCCACGTGGACACAAACCCGACGATAAGATCTCTCACACTCGGTAAACAAACTCTGCGTGTCTGACTCGGCAGGGTGGTACAATCAACCGATTGGTCGGTGAGCCGTCAAACCAGCCAGGTTGTACGAGCCAGTGTTAGATAACCTCGGGCTTGACGATCGGCTGGGCTTCGTGCTATACCCGAATGGATGGCTGTTACGCTCCGTGGGTCCACAGTCGCGTCACATTAGTTGGACTGACCCATACTTTTCACAATTTTGTCTCTTCTAGAGTTTCATCCCATTAACCGCTAAGTATGCATATTTCGGAAACTTTTGTGACCTCACTGATTGTAATCGACCTCACTGTCATCTGGATTCAGTTTTCTTAGAGAGTTTGAATTTTGAAACAACTGGTTCCTCTGAACAGTTCGGACAAAGCGGTTAGAACACGAAAACGGGCAGATGCAAGCATTTTGTATTGACTCGTCAGTACCCAAGTTACAGCAGCACGGGTGCGTTGTTTATAACAAACAACTAGAGGGGTGGATGATCAATGAGCGGGTTGGGATAGGTCATTAAGTCTAGGGAAGGGTTAAATTCACGAACAGCTCTATTTTTTAATACAGAGAGCTGGCTTGAGTCGGTTGACTGCGACTGCTTCGGCAAACCGTAAGAATCTTCTACCAGAATGACGTAACAGGATTCTGAATGCACAATATGGGTCGTTAACATGACCAGTTTAAATTTTGATCGTTTTCGGTCGTAGTGTGATGACTGCACAGTTCCTTAATTTGGTTGTTCGTTTACTTGGGCATCCATTTGATTAACAATTTAGGTGAAACAACTAGCATTTAACGCTTGTTCCTCAGTACCATATAAAACCCAACTTCTTAGACTGCCGTTTTAATGTTATCAGAACCCGTAGCATCGTCTGTTCTATCAGATCCTGTCGGTCGGTGTTATCTGGTTCACAGACTAGGCATAATCAAATGATCTAACTGAATCTGCTCGGGCAGACTGCGCGCCAAATTTGTCGTCCCGGTGTTGCCGATCTGAAGCGAAGCAGTTTGGACGCAAAAAAACTCTTGCGTTGGAAAAGACGCGCCACATTTTCCAACCCAAGATTGCGGTATGGCGTAGGATGCATCATATCGCACCCATGAGCCTACATTATATTGAGGGTATAGCCACTAGTTCCACATGCATCGAACCGTTATCTCAATTCTTGTTGCAACATTTGAAAGTTCTGGATCACATGCTTTCAAAAGGATGAAGCAAATGAACACTGCAAAGACTGTACGCGCCTGGTTGGATAACGTATTTCCGAACAGTCAAAATCCGCGATTCTTTTATTATTAACCAATACAGTGGTCCTATCATAAGCATGTATACATTTAATTTGGATACTTCAAAATAAAAAAAATAAACAAAACATCAACAGACAAGAAATAATCGAATTTTGGTAGCGAGACTGTTAGCCTTAATAATCTTATGGTATAGCACTGAGTAGGGCTGTTCTACGTTCTGATGATATCATCTGTCGGACTGTTACAATAAACGTTCGAAATTGCGTTCACCAGTCTCAACGTTTTTATACACTCACAGCACGATGTATAGTTGGACATGATTTGCTAGTTCTAATGGGATAGCCTACGATCAAACCAAGATGGTATCCTTTAGTTTTTGAGGCGAATGATAGCTGTGGCGTGTAAACGACACTGTACAATCAATTAAAAAGAAAACAGTCAAAATGGATAGCATCGGAGGTTTCTGTGACCTATGGAACATGTCCGGCTGTTCCAATCCACCCTTTCTGTGCGTAATGCCTAGTTGTGATTTTGAGTTGCGCTGGTTCATATATTGTCAGCGATGGCAGTAGTGGCGTGGTAAAAGAACCAGGGTGACCTCGATCAGGGTGACTTGGTCAAGGTATTCCACTTGTCAGTGGGAAAGTCCCGTTATCAGGTAGCCTATACATTTGCATGCTGTCTCCTGATTAGTCATCTGGTTAGGGCCAAACACACGCGTCAGATGCATCACAGTGTTATTGAGATCTGTAATAAGTCTACCCTAACCATAGGTATGATCAGCTGTATGAAGTGATTATATTTTTCGGACTCACATTTACCTTCCTATTGGCTTTTCGAACAGAATTGCTATACGCGAATTTCGGCCAAATTAGAGCTTGTTAAAAAAGCTCTCATAAAGGCATTAGCAGAACAACGTGGGCTCTAAAGTCGTTTGATAATTGTCCTATTTTATAGCATAACGGGATTAAGAATAACCTATCCTTATAGTCCACTTTCGTTTCAGACCATAGAGTCTCCTCACTCAATCTTCGATCATTGATTTATTTATCCAGCGCTCACATCTTATTGTGTTTTAGTTTACAGGCTGACGTGTTCGTAGTCTGTGATGGCTTTTCTAGCACACAGGTGACTCGTGAGTCATGTAAATGTTTCGAGGCTAGGGGTAGTATGTAACCATGACGTGGTCTTATAGCCTAATTGTGAACATGCATTCCTAGGCACTCAGCATTAACGTGTCAAGAAAAGATATAAGCCAAATAACTCTTTAAATTTGTATTTAGCTCAGGTAGTTACAAAAAGTGAAAATCCGGAAACGTACGGCAGCAAACTCATCTGGTTAATATTTCATGTACACCCCCTGAAGTGGTATACTAGGAAACATTGTCCAGATATTTTGCTTTGTTAATTGAAGTTATTAATATCGAGTGGCTAGCATTTACATTCCTATAAACAATCCAAACAACCTCTTTCGAGCAGGGGTAGCATACACAAGCTTCACCCTTGTTATAATTTGTCAGTTATGCATACCGTTGCTAAGGCCGGGTATTTAATTCCGACCATGCTTTTATGAGACAATCATGCTCACCACTGCGCCAATGACCTTACATAGGACACGACTGATTTATCATATACGCACTTGTACACGCACATTATCAGTGGCCAGCTGTGCCTGTCTACCCTATACCGTTGTGACCAGGACTAGAAGTTTTGGTTCAGGTGTACGCGATCATTGAGTGGAACCATCCACATATCCATTACAGAACAAAATAGTCCATCAAATCGAAAATTCGATGGTCTGTGCTCATGTTTCGACAACTGACCAGCGGCTAGCCCTAAGCGGATGTTTCTGTCACTGCATTCAAGTATTTTGATCGTTATTTGTTTCTTGAAACGAATTAATTGTCTGTAAGATTGCCTGAGAGTTAACTGCGGGATCACTGACAGTCCAGTTTGACCTCCTAAGCTCGACGCCAGCAAAGCGTGGGTTGCGTCAGCGACAGAAGAAAAGCAGCCACGTGGTATGAGCAGATGGCAACAAGGAAAGTACAACTGATGGCGGGCTGGATCCGATGTTTCAGATCAATAATGCTGGACGGATGTGCAGTGATCGTAGTTTCCGGAAAACAGCCAGTCAGTTGTACGACACTGGGCGACTTCGGGAAGAGCTTCATTTGGGCTTTTACACATGTGAACCTAAGCCCCTATGAGATCGCCAGCCGACTTCGTATCGTCCGTAGTTTCTCGAGTGGAGTACCGTCAAACCCACCTGTGTAAGACAGACGCAATGTCGGTGTAAATCCAAGATCTTCGAAAATGATAAATAGTGGTTTCACTAAGAATAACTTGAAAAACGTGCAAATGCTGTCCTTGGTTCGTTTACCGAAAGATGTTGGACTCAAGTTCCATAAATCATGAAGAAACCCAACGTAGCTTTGAGTAGAAGAAGTCTTGTACCACATTACTGTCACAACGAGACTGGACCTTGGCGCGGTGTGACGGCTTGCGCATCTCGATGACCTATTGGGTTAAGTTGGACGATGTGGCCACCACACCGACAGAGTCACTCATATCAGGCAGGCCAATAGGTAGGGATCTGACGAACCAATCTCCTGGTCCTTCAGGTTGGGACTTGGAAGAAGGTTGGTATCTTTTTCCGAAAGACGTACCACCCACTCGCTGCCTTGCGGTATAGGCTTTTGAACCAAAGGCTTTGGTTGAGAACCCTAATCGTTCTCCTGTCTAGGTCTGGGCGCCCTGGCAGTACCTCAGTCAACACACAACCCTGGATAATCAAAACACTGTTAATTCCATAGTGCATCGGCCATCCCGCAGTATAAACCGGGTCGCCCTGTGTGCTGCATACAGCAGGGTGGATAGGCGAAAACATGCTACTGCTGACCCCTCTCCACTGTCTTATCAAATTTAGCTCTCAGGCCTCTCCCGACCTCCATTTCTGATAATTACTCCACATGTCCCACAACAGATGTAGCTAACCGTAGTAACACTGAGCCGGTTAGTTCCGTCTCTTGTCATCCAGCTTCAGGGCTCCCTCGTCCCTTGCTTACACCTAGAATGCGAATTAATATAGGTGCTTTCATCGTTTGCATGCTAAAACAGATAGGTCAACAGACTGCTCTCGCGCGAACGTTAGACTCGTTGCATGTCGATGTCTGCTGTATCTCAGAGACTAGAATCCAGGATAGTAGTCAGCGTATGGAAATAACAGCACCCGCATTGTCTACCCGATACTGATTACACACTTCGGGTGACTCCACAGCCGCCGTTACAGGTCAGGCTGAAGTAGGTATGGTCCTCAGCACGACGGCTGCAGCCGCACTGATAGGTTGAGTCCCTGTTAACATTAGACTTTGTGCCATCCACCTGGCAGGCTCAATTAGGACTAGCGCTGGACGCAAGACTTTCAGAAATCTTTCCGTTGTGTCTGCTTACGCTCCTACTGACTGTAGTGACTTCGGCGTCGAGGACGCATTTTACTCAGATCAGGCCGCTCTCCCTCGGTCGATACGTGGCTCTGATACAGTCGTTCTGGCCGGAGATATGAGTGCCCAGGTGGGTCGCCTTGGCGAAGCCGAACCTCGTTTAGGTGGTAGGTTTGGGATAGCGTCACACCGATCAGATAATGGCGGGCGATTGTTGCAGCTGTGCGCTGAGCATAAGCTATTTTTAGCCAGCACTAGTTTTAGGCATCGTGCACGTCAATGCTTTACTTGGCACCCGCCTTCTCCGAATCAGACCTGGTCTCCGATAGACCATATAGTCGTTAGTTATAGGTGGAGGGGTTCCATTCAAGACTGTCGTTCTTATTGGAGCATGTACTTGGACTCAGGTAATGCGTTGGTACGTTATTGTTTTGTTCTTACCTTTGCTGAGCAACGAAACCACCGACAGCAAAAATTAGCCGTTGAGAAACTGACTTTACCGTCAGTAAAGCATAAGTAACAAGTCAGTTGAGAAAGCTGCCTTAGTGGTATTCACTCCGAAGATCTTACCGACGGCTGGACTCAAATTTCACAGACCATTCAGAAGTCAGGTACCGTAGCATGCGTCACAGGGGTACATGGGCTAAACAAACACTGAATTTCAGATAAATCCCTGGAGCTGTTAGAAGCCAGACGGAACATTCCTCCTGGTAGTTAACTGTACTATTATGAATTAGGGACTTCGAATAGCCCTAGAAATCGTACTCGAATTGAAACCTCCCATGCAAGTAATAAGCAGAAGACCTCGCACTGGTTGCAGTTAGCAGTTCATATTCATGAGACAAGAAGCCAAATTTATGGATGTACAACAGTATTAAAGAAATCAGTCACTCATTGGCTGGTCGTATTAGCACATACAAAGTCACAAACTGGACGTTAATTGGTGCAATACGGAAGAAAGAAATAAGCGAATAACAGAAGGCGTAACATTAAGACTGTTCGTCCAATCATGATGCAGTATCATCAACGCGACATTTGGAATGGTCCCTTGTTAGATCTCCAATTGCGTCGAGGTTTGGATAAGCGGTGAATCGAGTGGATTTTGATCACATTAACATACCAAGTCTAGAAGAGATCCGTAAGAAGCTGAAACGTATTCTAAAGGCTGATCGTTAGGCCTGGTTGGTGGAGAAGGTTGAGGAAATGGAAACCACCTTTGCTTCAGGGAACACAGGCAAACTCTTTAAGCTGATCCATGCCACTTGTCCCAAGCGACCGTCTGTCAGTGAAGCTATATGCGAAGCAGATGGCACACTAATCTATAATAAGGCCAGAAGATTACAGCGTTAAGTGGGACACTTTGAGGGTCAATCTAGCTGGCCTCGTGCTTTCATTGTTTTGCCGCCACAAACTTGTGATGTATCACCTTGGTCGGCAGATTTGTAACCACCCACTGAGACTGAGGTTCGCAATTGCATCTCGGCTCTCAAACGTAATAGGGCTGCTGGTCCCGATGTTATCGTGCCGGCACTTTTCAAAGAGGGTGGAAAAATGTTAGTAGAGGTCTTGACTCAGTTGTTTCAGCTTGTGTGGACGACGGAGACCATCCCTCTTTGCTGGGGTCACTCCATAATAGTTCTCATATTTAAAAAAGGAGCCCGGGGCTCTTGTGAAAACCATAAGGGAATTAGTTTAATCCCAGTCACTTCAAGGGTTCTGGCATCCATTCTAATTCGTCAACTCACTGCAGTTCGCGAGGTAAACATTAGAGAAGAACAGGCAGGGTTTCGCCCTAGGCAGGGTTGTATAGATCACATTTTTACCTTCCGTCAAATTATGGAGCAGCGTCATGTGTACCATCGGCCAATAATCACCGTATTCCTCGACTATAAAAGTGCGTTCGATGCGGTGGATCGATCTACAATTTTAGAGTGTCTTAAACGCAGAAGTGTACCGACAAAGTATGTGAATATACTGTCGGCGCTTCAAACCCATACTTCAGCTCAGGTTAGCGTGTACGCTGAATTATCTGACAGTTTCACCACCAGGAGCGACGTAAGTCAAGGTTGTCTCCTTTCACCATTTTCGTTCAATTTCGTCATGGACGAAATAATGGAGGACTGTCTGCGGCATTCGCATGATGCCGGTGTGGATCTCACAACTGGCAAAAAACTGACTGATCTTGATTATGATGACGATAAGATGTTGCTGTTTGACAAGTTTCAAGCGGCACAAACAACGCTAACACGCAATTTCACGTTCTGCGAAGTACTTCGGATTGCGTTTTGCAGCCTCGAAATGGAAACTGCTTCTGCAAGATTGCTGTGATTACGTAGAGTTAATGTTAGGTAATGAAGCCATGGAGGTTATTGACCGATTTGTATACCTGGAAAGCTGCGCCAGCGGCGGCGGCGGAGGTGTAGGGAATGAAATAGAAGCGCGTATTTGCAAGGCTAGAGCAGTGTTCGCTAATCTGAGGCACCTATGGCGACAGAGAGGTATTTCCCTGAAACTTAAGGGTCACGTGTATCAGACGACAGTGAGGGCTGTATTACTATACGGCAGCGAAACATGGCTGCTCAGGGTAGAAAATGTGAACCACCTTCAAGTATTCCACCACCGATGTCTGCGTTCAATCGCTCGTATCGGGTGGCACCAGCGAGTAGGCAACGAGGAGGTTAGGAAGCGGGTGTTTGGCACTGACTGTCAAACGAGTTCTTCCGTTCAGTCTTTGCACTTGCACAGACTTAGATGGTTGGTGTTAGGGCGCCACCCTGTTACCGTCCCAAGGCGCCTCCGCCGTGAGAAAGGAAAAAACGATTGACTTTGTCTTAGTTTGCGGAGCCGCTCAAAGCGGCCGAGAGGCTGGCCTTGGCTAGTTTTTACCCGTCAGGCATTTTACTTACTCCGATATGCCCATTAGTGACCCTAACTATTTTTTCCGATAAATGTTCTTCACTTTTTATGATTCGGGAATGTCCTTATGGCCACTGCGCACCCTATAATTACTTTGTCTTTGTCGTCTTGGTCGCACACGTTTTGGGCGGACAAAGCTCTTTTTTTGTACGCGTCTTTTGGCTTGTCTTAGGAGCGAATAAGGAAACAGTCGCAGTACTTTTCGGGACCGGGATTTTCGTGTGAATTATTAACGGGAGGATAATCCGAATTCCGCCAAGCGCATTGCGATAGCAGGGACGAACCAGCGTATTGTTTAGGAGGGTTTACAACAGTCAGGTCAAGTACTTAAGATGCCAGCTAGTCGTTTGCCACACCGAGCACCGTTTGCCGATGCTGCGGCCAACTGGCACAAAGTGCGAGGTGGACAGATGATGACCTGGCGTAGATAAATGAAATCGTTCACGAAGGTGTTGGCTACTGTAGATCGAGTTCGTCTCCCAGGCTGCAGCCCTTGTGACTCGCAGATTCGGTGGCTTGAGACGTTAAGTGAGTTGTCGACTAATCGAGCTCAGTGGTGTGAATGTTGTCGCTGTTTGGTCGAGTTGTCTGTGAAGTGAGTACACTTATTGACGCGGGGCAGTGAAAGCCGTAAAGAAGCTGTCTTGTTGATGACGCCTTACTTTCACATACAGCTCGGTTGTTTGTTTGCAAGGTGTAGGCGCCTTGATGTTGTATGCTTGAATATAGGCGTAGCTATTTTTAGTAATTAGGTCCCCCATATAAGGTTTTTTTTCCTTCGTGGTTGTTTGGCTGTTAAGCACCAGTGTGAACCACTGATGTATTGATGTATATAATGATGTTGATTTCTCACACGTACTACTTTGTGTGAATCCCTGATGGTTAGGGAAGAACGAAAAGTTAGACTTGATGTTTGTGATGTATGCAAGTGTTATTGGCATAATTTTGGAGAGTACGTGTTTTTCATTTGCTAGAAACTCTGAGAAGGACGATCACCAACAAATTGTAGCTCCACCACAACCACAGGCATGGTTGCATCACCCATACAAAATAGAAAAACTTCTATTCCATATACTAGCAAACCGAGGGAACCCGATTGACTTTTACTTCTTCACAAGCTTTAATGGAAATCAACTTCTGTAAAGCTATCGCCCCATAAATGTGTCTAACGTCACTAGTAGTTGTCTTCAACTTTGTCGCTCGTGTCTGTTGTGCTGACCGACATGAATCTACTAGCACAACTACAATGGAAAACCCTGGAGCATGACATCGAGCAAGTATTTCAAGATGCCAAGGTCTGAATTTCCACGGCTATAGAGAGAACCATTTTAGGACATATATGGCTGGCGGCATCCGAAACGGATTAGCCTGTCACAGTGACCGAAACCAAAGGACGACTGCGCTTTGAACCATAACCCCAAGTGGCATGCGCTACACTACCTGCGGTCTCATTCACATACCACGTATCCGGTGTAAACCCGAAGGAATAAGACCAGTAGCTGTGTGAGTGAATCCTTTGTGTCCAGCCGGCCAATGCTGTTAGCCAATTGAATGGCCAGCACGAATAGGAAATCATTATTTCTCGGAAAATAAACAGAGACAGAGAGAGACTGCAATGACAAGATTTACACTAGGAAGAAAGATACATCAAATGTAATACAAGAAGCATTTCAGTATACGAATGCATGTTAGTGCATTCCGGAGAGGATAAAGTTGAAAAACAAAATTCAAAGTTGAACTAAGAAAAGATCAGGCAAACGATTCATCATTCAATACACGAACAAAGCTCAATAAAAGAATGGATAGAAGACTACAGAAACTCAAGTTTTTGAAAAGAGGGGTCACCCAACGACCATAGTCTTGGTTGATGCAATAATGATCAAAAGTAGAATGGATACACTGAAACGACATACCTGAGCCTAACGCACTCGTCGCCTCTTCGCCGACGGTGCACTAGGAGTACGCTGGTGACTTACTAAGCCCGAACAGCCAGCGCATTCGCGGCCGCGCGATAACTGCTCGTTGAACTCGCGGACGCCTGTCCGAATCGTATTCCTCAAAGCAGTCCGGTTCAACGCTAAGTCTTCCCAACATCTACAAGCAATTCTACAACGTGGAAGACTTACCTCCACAGCATCCTGGTAGCTCCGCTTTTGATCACCAGGATTTCGCTTACCTGATCTCAGTTATCCATACAGCACCTGTTTCGAAATACGGTCATCGCCCATCCGACGGACGTGACGCCGTCAACGAAGCGGATTCAAAATCAACAGAGCGTCCATCCCGTTCATGTCCACTCGCTGCAGTACCTTTGTGTTCGGAACCATGTCCGATCACCGAATACACAAAATGCGCCTCAGACAGTGCAAATGTATGCGGCTCAGATAGCGTACGTTTCGCTGATACAATGTCCACGTTCCACTGCCGTACAGCAGTATAGACAACATCATTGGGCGGTAGACGGAGAGCTTAGTGCATGGCTTCAGGCTATGGTTCTTCCACACACGTCTTTCAAGACGTCCAAAATCAGTACTAGCCTTAGCCACACGAGCAACTGTTAGCATGGCAGTCAAGTATAAGCTAAATAAAGATGGGACCAGGACACAACCCTGCATCACGCCAGTGACAATGTCAAAATCGTCAGTGGTAGATCCACATGATTGCACATTCCTCCTCTTGCCTACATGCAACAAAGTAACCTAATCTAATTGGCGAACTTACCTGGACAATCAAACTTACCAAGTACCGTCCACAGCGCCTCGCGGCTCACGGAATCGAAGGCCTTGGTGAAGTCCACGAAGAGGGCATACAGGGGCTGGTTCCGTTCCCAGCAATCCTCCTGAAGCTGTCGAGCAGCGGACACAATCCTGATCGTACTCCGACTCGCCCGGAATCCGCATTGTTCCTCAGAAATATTGGTCTCCAAGACATCCGTATTCAGTCTGTTCAGAAAGATTCTGGCAAGCAACTTGCCTGCACAGCTCAGCAGACTGATGTCCTGATAACTGTCGGGGCATTGCTTATTATCCTTACCTTTAAACAAAGGTAATATCACAGCATCCTTGAGAGCTTGCGGTATCACCCCGTGCTCTGAGATGAAGTGAATCAGC
>JTDE01002094.1:30580-41381 GCA_014338405.1 Paragonimus skrjabini miyazakii | reverse complement strand
CAGTACTTTTATCAACCCGGATATTGGTTTGTTTTTTACTTGAGTCTCACAGGCTGATATATTTCGTTTCGTTTCTACGGTTACGCCCGTTCCCACCACATGCATCAATTCTCAACCGTGCTTCCCTTTTTGTTAAGAGCAGTAATTGTCAAGCTGTACTCATTTACATATAACTCACACACCCTTACTTTACAAGCATACAGTGAAACATAATTAATTCACTCAAACTGTTCGCTTTATCGAAGCCTCATCGAAAACTGCGATGATCGTGATTGTAAGGAGAAAACGCTCGTATGACCTCAGCAACTCTGAAAAAACCTATGAAAACCTAAAATGGAACTCCATCATCAATAGCAATGGAATAACCCAATTTATAACAGAGCTGGACAGGTATTCAAAATACACCATGACGACACACGCTGTTCTGATCGATGTTCAGTTGTGCTTGAAATACTAACCCTGACTATTTTCCGTTTTTCTTTACAAAGTAAGTTTGGGCTCTGTTCACGAAAACGGCGGTACACTGTGAGAGTGAGAAACCGAAGAATTCTTCACAGTTGTGCATCAACTGGCAATATTAGAGATGGATTGTCTATCGATTACACAGTTTATAGGATCGATAAATCCGACGTTGTGATAAAACGTTCTTAGCTGTTATTTAATGTGGTCAAAATGAGTGTCAAATCGTTACGGGAGATTTAAGATAATTCTTCCAGTAGCAACAACTCCAAGTGGTTGGGTTGATAGGATTGGTTTCCAAGTCCGAGCAAACAACAAAAAAGCAATCTGGACGACTGACAAAATTACAACAATAGTGATCTTTCATTTTGAATGTGAATTGACCGCATACTCGAACTATCCAGGAGAAAAAGCGTTCAAAATGAAACCATAGAAAAACGGTCTCGTAACTTGACCACAATTCAATGAGAGATGATATTATTAAAACAATTAATTACACATGAAGGTAAGAGTTTGTCAAATGGTACTAAGCAAGAAAATAGCAGTAACTACGTAATATCATTGCTCATCATTATTCACAAGCGAAACTGGTTGAGTGTTCACATGTGATAATTCGGTCACGCCTAGTGTGAGGTCACCGCGCAATGGTCAGTACGATTGCCTCATGAAAGCTTGGCCCGAGTTCTAGTCCCGGCAGTGGCAAGGATATGCACTACCGACGAGTTCTAATGAGAGCGAAACTGGAGTATAGTGCTTCTTTTCAAAAGGAGCCAACTGAAAGATCTATGGGAATGCTACAGCTGCAATCAATTGTGGGTGATTTTCAATCTCTGTGAAATACGTAATTGTTGTAAAGAAGTAGAGTAGAGGGATACACTATCTGTGCGCAAACACGGTACAACAGTAATCGTAATTGTTCATTGCACGCGGTAAAAAACATGATAAAAGCAAGTTTAGGATCTATTTTCTACGAGCAGACCAAACATGTTACAACGCACTCAGCATTCAACATTTCTCCAAACACAGAACGTCAAATGTATCAAGTAAACTTCAATTAATTCAACAGCGGGCTTTAATGGTCTGTAACTCACTGAAACAAAGTTTCACATGATGACAAACCCCAGCTATTCAAAGTGAACAGAGGAATTAAGTTAGAATATAATTATAAACGAATAGGCAAATAGAGGTGAGGTCATCAAAAGAATGTCAGTATCAAATGAACCTAAACACACCAATAGCTGCAATGAATTATAACACAGCTCAGCAACTGAAAACCGTGTTCTCCACATCTCATCGGACACCACAAATGGACGAAACATTCGCATTGTAGCGACCAGCGATCGGGTGGTTTCTCTAAGGATCTCGGCTGCAAGCGTGTTTTCCCGTTTGTCTGCTCTGTACGCCGGAATCTTATACGAACTCAGTGCCACTTTCTTCAATCGTGCAACTAGTTGCACGTAGTGAATGTTTGGCCTTCTCCGAACAATCCGTCTCTCATTCCACTCTGCAAGGTTGTTCAACCTAGACCTTTTTGAGCGTTGTTTAACGCACTCGAGGGTCCTACGCACTTTTCGCTTAGCGCGCTTTTGAGTGTCGCCGAATTGGCTGGAGCCCATTTCGCGTTCCCTTTATTTCTTTTCTTGGTTGCTGCTGTTGATCCCAAACTGGGCTAGAACTAATTACTTATTATACCTTCATACATTGCTGGAAAAATACGGTTTATTTCCAAACCCCACCGCGTTCTTGGGTTCGACGCTTGTTGGGACCACATTTCGAGTGATCTTCAGGAAAGGCGTTTTATATTGTTAGTGGACGAAGGTCTAGCGTATACCCACTTGTCCGTCAAAGTATCAGGAAATAATTATTTAAACACCAAGACATTTGCAAACAGAAAAAATTGAACGTAACCAAGTTCTAGTTGGTTTATATCGTTCATATGAAGGAAACTAGAAAGCATCAATTAAACGTTAAACTGAGTGTGTTCACAAGTTAGTCCTATGCAGAAGTTCAGACTGGTCTAAGTGAAACCGGTACTGTGTTTGCCATGGACTATTACTAAAGTGTATTGCTGCTACATACATATTAGAAGTGCCACTCAGTTCAATCGGCTATGTCAAAAATGTTAATACATTTGCACATTGGCTTAATTCATGGTGGTATTATCACATCTGATATACCTGTAAGATGAAACGTCAACAATTCGTGCTCTTAAATTAGGCACGTTTTATACGAGTAATTCCATTGTACTACGATTTGGTCATATCCACGCAAACATGCATAAAACGAACAAGGAAACAAAATGGAAGCTACCTTGATAAGCCGAATGTCAGACAGAGATAGACCAATAATCCCACTTGAGTAAATGCGCAAGATGAGGACACGACGTGTGTGCGAGGAAGAAAAAGATCAAGCATACTAAATATTTAGTGTATCAGCTGGAAGGCAACGGTACACTTAGGTGTACTCAGTACGCAGGTTGATGCCAACGATCGATTTGGGATCTTCCTACTTATGTCTCGCATGTATAATATCCTGCGATGAACTGTTTTTGGAATAATCGAATTGATCTCTCTAGACCAATTCACGGTTTTCGTCTGATTGTGGCAGTTAACCATATTCCATTTCAATCTCTTGGGTTGTTGTCCCTCCAATGGTTGGTTCGGTCGCAGTTCGACAAAAAAGGAAATATTATCTGGACGTGAAGTGAATATCGACGCTCTATGGGGATCTATCATTTCTCCTACTGTTTCTACCGTTAAGCAGTGATAGCCATCTAAATCATCTTGCTTCCTGCATTCGGTCGCTTGTGATGTTACCCTTTATCGTACCTTCATATTTACCCATTGGAGTTCTGCAATACGCCAGTTTTATATCTCCTATCAACTGTCAGCCAATTTTAAACTTTAATTTCATTCTATCTCGACTTATTGTTCACACATCTGAGGTACAGTCTCCGGAATGTCGTTCTGTTTTAGATGGCATACAAGATAAAACTGTATGCCTCGTTATTGATCCACCTTTATAAGTTCGGGTCCTCACCCTCTGTACAACTGTCGTTTTTCATTCCCATTTTCCACCCTTATCACCATACCAAGGACGCCTCAGAACTGGTTAAATGTAATGCCTCCCGACTGCTGTCAACTGGTCCACTGATCAGTGTGTACACAAACATTCATCGCTGATGGAGATGCTACCCTGTCTTAATGAGTAATACTGTTCTCCTTCTAAAAGCAGCTTGGAAACTTGGATTTACCTTACCTCCGTAGTAACAATTATTGCGTAACAAAAACACGTCAACGCATCACCACTCCTTTAAGAAAGGATAAGGTGAGGTGATGTGTTTGTAAAATGCATGTAAGCATTGGACAGGTTCCCGATTCAGCAACTTGCTCGACTGACTAACTTAAGTTCCGAAGTTCATAGTTGGTCATTGTGAGTCTTGGATGTTTTCGAAAGATGTATACATCATTCATAAAAACCGGTGTAAGCTTCGCAAGTGAATTTCCGCACTGATTCTGTCGCTCCATTTCTTCACTTACTCCAGTCTGTTCACCTGAACGAAATTCTCGACTTGATATCCAGTAAATCTAGGTTGTTTAAAGGATTAACACACGGTATGGGAATCAGTAACGCGTGTGAAGTTAAGCGAACCAAACAGAGAGCACAGTTTCATCGATCGGCGGAGAGTGGCGTATACATTAACTTGTTTAATTATGTGTGTGTGTGGACTACTATTCGTCATGTGCATCTTGAACGCGTCGGCGTTTGTGTGCGAGTTGTTTGAGGACACGGAATTTGTTGTTCCGATTCAGTTGTTGTCAATCGATATCGCTTTCTGACTGCACGCTTTGCTGATTCTTGTACCTCTTCAGCTAGTGTGCATGCGTAAATACAGCCGGTAGCCTGCCAGGTTGTTGTGTTGCGGCCGATGTTGACTTCGAAGTGAAAGGCCGAGTAACTTGTGAGTGGTAGTGTTTTGAGGTCAATTCTGGGACTCTATCTGGTCAGAGAGATTCAAATTAGAAGACTGGTGAACCTGAACACACCGTGCGTCCACCATCACACCAAGTGCATTAAGGTGAGGCATACAATAGTTTTTCTTCAACACAAGTCATTCGGGGTAGAATTATTGTTTCCCAATAGGTTTCGGTAAACTCACTCAAGTCTTGTTCTTTAAATTACTTTCACTCTGTGTAATGGGCTCATTACTTTGACTCTTTCGGAGGCGAAGTGATTCCCATTTATATCCAAGAGTTCTTTAGGTACATACCTCACAATCTACCATTTCAGAAGCCACTTAGAAACAGAAGTCTAATCTAAGCACTACCTTTCACTGGCGTTTTGAGTCGGCCTGTATCTTGACAACAAGTCAACTATGAACGTTTCAACCAGATTTGTTACCTTCATCTAGCAGACTTGACAATCAACTATTACATTTTTTGACTATCTTGCAACATCACACTGGATTTGTTTCTAGGTCAGTGAAAAGTAATCACCCAGACCTTTCTTAATCCTACGAAAATGAATGAAACAAGGGTTTAGCAGTTCTAGCTGTATTTATTACCTAAGGTAATGATGATAGGTTACATGTCATTCCATAGCCAAATAACGTGCAGCGGACAATATCCCCATTTCTCCAGTTTTGTTCCGATTGCACACAAACCTGGTTGGACCAAAACTTTGTTTCGCAAAGCCAGGCTCGTTTTCATTCCCAGATAAACTACAAACAGAACAACAGATATTGAGAAAAACTACTAGCTGACAGCTGTCCTGAGGAATTCCTTGAGGCAAACAAGAGCAATGGGTCAATGCAATCGACTCAAAGGGGAGGATGTATTTCGGCTTTCGTAATTTATAGTGAACTAACTGACGAATTATCGTATAAAGAAGTTAAACTATGCTCTCGCTCGTGATCTTGGTGAAAATGTGTGTGCGAGTGGAGTAACTGTTTGCTCCTAATGCCTGATGTATACTATCTGTATGTCTTACGTTGGTAACTGATGGGAATAAAGGAGGTGGTGATATACGTCTCTTTTAGGCTCTGATGAAGCGGTTGGATGGAATTCAGTGTTTCAGATATTCTATATCAACTCAAACTAATGGAGATTGTAATTCCAGAGAGTAAGCTGGAAAGTTTAACGTAACTGTGCATTCAACATAACCTTCACATTTCCAGGCAAGATCGATGGCGTCGCGATCATTAGTTCGCTCGGTCCGGTTTTAGTTCGTCTTTACGACCAAACCAGAAAAGCAAACATTATGTAAACTGGGCAATCCGGTGCTAATTTACAGGAGATGTGTTGATAATACTCATTTAGTCACCAGTGATCGACTCCGGGCAGCAGAGTTGTTGGGAAACATAAACTGTTCACATCGAGAAATGTGCTACTCATTAGACAGCACGATTGCCATACTTAGATATTAACACGATTAACAGAAGGGATCGATCAGTCAAATATACTATTTACGGAAAGAATAGATGGGTCGGCCAACACCTACAGTTTAACAGTTTTGTTTCGTTAACATACAGAAGAAGACCGGTACGTTCGCTGTTTGACCAGGAAAAGAGGCCCTGCGTTAGTGATACTTTAAATGATGAGGCGTGTCAACTAGAACAGACTTTTCTTGACGATGGCCATCCGAAAGGATACATAAGAAAGTAAGGCAAGACTAATGTACGAAGTAATTCCTAACCTATAATTATCAAAAAACAGTGGTTTTACAACTGTCATTTACAAAATAGAGCATGAGTCAATTGGCTGAAGGATGTTTGAGATCGGCACATTGTTCGCTGTGAAGCCGGTGATCATATACTAAATGTTCTGGATCCCTCCGTCCCCGATCAAACAGCTTACTCCTTATTTCACAGAAGCAAACGTTATTAAAAATATAGATGTTGAGCACTATCTGTCGACAGAACCGAACGCCAGCCAGGAGCCGAGATTATCGAGCTCTCACCAAAATGAGCTCAACAAACATCTACGTAAACGATATGCAGCCTAACAACAAACATCATGAAAAAATCAGCGTCTTCGGTTTTCCTGTCTCATTTGATGAAGAAATATAAAACGGACTCAAAAAGATAGTCTTGTGTATTGTTCTCAATTTGAAACAAATGCTGGCCAGAGTATATCAGGACAGTCGTAATCAAAAACAGCCACTCCATTTTGCTCATATAGAAGAGAATGGTTGTAATGCTCACTGTGCCCTGACAACAACCGAACAAGCCTTAAACATTAACAATTTTTGTTCAGGCTTTTCGATCTGGAATTATGCACAGTTAACTCGTCTATAGTAAATACCACTGGGGACACTATCAAATCTACTCGATTGTAGATCGTGTATTGTCAATTTTTCGTTTGTTCTATTCAAATTCACAGTGGAAACTGGTTGTTTCAAAATCACTACCACTGTACTTACTACCGACCTCACTTACCAACAAGAGACTGATCAACAAATTATCAAGGTTTCCTACATTTGCAGACCAATGTTGTTACACTCAAGGTCATTCGATGTGGACGAACTCAACACATCGATATTTTACACAGCACCAACATCCTGTTAGTAGTAGAACAATACTGCCTACACACACGCCAAAACAACTTAATTACACACTTATTGGACAATGACAGAGAACAGTCAGTACAACAATATGTCTAGTTTTTCAGCTTTTCCAATATTTCCCCTGAACTGTCTTTTAGGGGTTAATGATTCCTCGGTCTTGCCCCTAGCTGATTTTCCCGTTGCATTTGATTGCATAGTGAAAATAAACCTATAAGTTACCTCGGATCTCCATGCACATAAGCCAGCCATAATGAATAGCTGATTAATACAACTGCTAAATTTCATTCCTCATTCCAACAACTTTCATCTGTTGATTGTAACGGAGGAAACACCTTCCCTACGAAGCTTCGTAGCTCAGCTGGTACAGCGCTCGCCGCGTTGAGGCATGGCGTTTCTGTCGTTGGTTCGAATCCAGCCAAAGCTCTGACTTTTCGCAATTGGGTCTCATCTAAAATCATAAATCTCCCAAACTACTTATTAATAAAACATGCTTTGATCTCGGACAAAAGATAACACAATATGGGCTGACGTCATTAATCATGAGACGTCAGATGGAACTTAAAAACTTACTATGCAACAATGTTGAATAAGTGGATGGTGAGGAAATGAAAATAATGTTTATCGTATTAACTTTGACATTCGTCTATTCGCGTTTCTATGAGACCAAAAAAGACTCCGGACTGGGAGAAAGTGTTTCATTGATCATGTCCATAAGTCTATTGGGGAAAATCGGTGTGGGAAACTGGTGCTTGTTTAAACCAGAATGAAGGATCACAGTGTTTATAATGACATGCTACGTTACGTAACTTATTATTGAGTCTTCTCCTACAACTATGCAATCGATCATACGATTTGATCCTTAACCAAAAAAGAGACGCGAACATCAACGTTGATTGGGGACGCGTCATAAACTGGACTGCACAGGCTCTAAATACATATGACAGATGATTACCATACAAAGCGGCCAGCGTAGAGAGCGAATCAGACGCGGCGACCGTATATGGTAGCTCTGGCGTTTGAACAAGTAAAGTTATGGGGAGGGGGAAGCCAATATGTAAATGAGATAATATACACAGGCTTCGGACCACATTGTCGCAATTCGATTGGCTAGTTGGAGTAATACGAAATAAGTTTCGTGACACTGAATATAGTTCAAGAAATGTGAAAGGAAATAATTCAGCCTCATCTCAAACGTGGAAGTGCGAATCTACCAGTAGGTTTGCAAGATTTCGAAGATGATGATACTGTAACCCTGAGTCAAACGGTTTTGCCTGATACGTTATCATATCTAATGCATGCCGGATTGTTCCGATGCCAGTACATCAGAATGTCACACAACTTGATATCCTCGTAATGCATGTCACATGATATTATTCTCTTGATAGTTTGAAATTTTGGATACAAACAGGGTTGTGATCAGCGTAATTCGTGGATAGCAATAAAGCTTCAATCATCCTCTCTAAATGTTTTAGTGTAATCCATGAAGGTTGGATCAGCATGGTGTGGTGAAAAAGAGTTGCATGTTTAAACGGTTACAGAAACTCATAGCAACTAGTCATTCACTACCACGCACTGTACTCGTTCGATTACTTGAGTTGTCGCTTAGGTTTACGGACAATTATCTTTCTTGTTCTAGGACAGTTATCAAGGGCGCACGTCTTCAAAACTGGCTGACCATTGTGTTAAAACACCGTGTGCCGTACAATATGCAAAACTTGGGGTGTGGGGGAAATTCAAACCATTACCGAGTTTATACACTTCTTGTGTATTAGTCTGATGATAATTACAATAAAAAGTATAGTTGATCGCATCTTTCGCTCTCAAAGATAAACGGTCCATATAAGGCAAATTCAGTGGGAGCCCACAAGATTTACTTACATTGTTGCTTAGAGGCAATCTAAAACTCACTGGGCAAAAGAAGATTGCGAGTAGTTCCAAGCTGTTTATCCTTGCTGTGAGTCATCCAAGTTTAATTTGCAAATGACTTCTCAGATGCACCGTAGCAATTAGGAGCAAAAAAGGACTGTCGCACGATATTAGGCATTCACAGGCGACCGCACTCAACATTCGCTAGTTGTTTCCGACTCGTGTGTGTGTGTGTTATACGCCATCGAGATGAAACCACAAGTAGTTCCACCGTCTGACCGGTAGTCCTACAGCCCTGGAAATATGATATTGATCAGGTATCAGATAATGTGATGCATCTAAAATAGTTAACAAAAACATATTTACTTGTAACGGTGTTTTCAGGATAGCGATTCAAACCATCACCTTCGATACACGTAGCATCAGGTTACATGTTTTGCGAACATAAAGAACAAACACGGAAGGTGCTAACACGACTTATGGACAAACTAGCCCGGAGTCCGAGTTTTCTCCACTTTTGTCCAATTTCCTCGCGTACTAACTCTAATAATTTTAATTCAAACTATAAGATCGGGATCAGGCTGACTCAGACAGACATTAAACCGTTTAAGATTGTTAACGGTCCAATAATGTGGTGGCCATAAGACCTCGTTGGAATGAAAGATAGCCCCATGTGGTTCAGTCCTGCATGTTTGTTTACAGAACTTTATCTGCCTTTAATATCTAGTCATTCGATATGTGGATAACAATAACATTTTTGCATTTTGCGAACGAATCTTGATTCGAAGAGAAACATCGATCAAAACAACAAAACTGTGAAAACGTCCCCCAGGGAATTACAAATCCTCTGAAAAATGCATTACACAGCAGGAGATACTTTGTATAGACCAAATAATCGCTCGATGCCAATAGCAGGGTTTCCTGCTAACTTCGGAACTACGACTGATGGTTATTGTACGCTTAGAAATACAGTGCGTCCAGGAACTTACGCTCAGTCTACGCAATCGTACAAAGCAGGTGCGCACATACGTCACATGGATCAACACCTGCAAACACGCGACAGGCACACAGCTGAATCACCTATCTTTGGAAATTTATCGTATGGTTGTACAGAATAAGACGTTACAGCTGTAAGCAAACTGATGGCATCATCAACGACTATGGACTAAGTGACCGATTTAGCCAAACGGGTTTAGCGAATAATCCAGGGAGAAGCGGTGGATTACAGATAGTTACGGATGACGTCACAGCCTCCTGAGCTCTGACAACGGCCCGATAGACCAAAAATATTGTCGGAATGTTGCTACGGCATTTTATTAACTCAAAAGCTTGCAGATAAATTTCTGAAGGAGAGTAACCTCCAGAGGAGCTAAAAAATGCAATCCATCGCTTTTCTGTAGGTGCCACTTACTCCTGTTGAAGCATGATACACCGGGTAGTGATGCACGGCGGGGGCAATATGCAGTTGACAGAGACCCCGTAGAAACCATATCATTGGGTCGTCGACAGTGGTGAATCATTTGCTGCCAAGTTCAATTTTGCCTCGAGCGCAATTGCATTACTGAGTTCTGTGCAGGTATCTGCCCCAATAAACACTTAAACGGAAATGCACATCACGCGAACAAACACGGCGTTTTGAGAGATCGGTGTCGAACATCTCTTGCCCTTATTCGCCCGGTTGGCCAAAATCGGACCAGAACATGATGAACAGAAGCACCGGTGATGCAACACCTTTTCTAAGTCAGTGGGCGCCGTTGTGAACCCGTGTTATTCGATCCTAAATGTCTGGACAGTACGGCCTGCGTATTTGATGCGGTAGGACTGGGACACTAATCACATTGTGCATCATACATGTGATCAAAGTTACGCCACGCACATGAGCAACTCGGACGTTAGTATCTAAGATTTGACA
>JTDE01002094.1:10344-30002 GCA_014338405.1 Paragonimus skrjabini miyazakii | reverse complement strand
GAAATACTTCGGTGATTGGTTGGCGGCATCCGAAACGGATGAGCCTGTCTCAGTGACCGGAGCCAAAGGACGCCTGCGCTTTAAACCATCATCGCAAGTGGCTTGTGCTGCACCACCTGCAGTTCCACTCACACACCACGTATCTGGTGTAAACCCGAAAGAAAAAGACCAGTAGGTGTGTGCAGCCGGCCAATGCTGGTTAGCAAATTTATAGGCTAGCTCGAAAAATAAACAGAGAGACTGCAATAGCGAGATATACACAGAAGAAAATAAGCATTCCACCATAGGAGTACACGTTAGTGCACTATAGACAGGATATGGAGTTAAATCAAAATGCAAGGTTAGACTGGAAGAAAACAGAAAAAACATTCATCATACAGTACACCAACAATGCTGAAGAAAAGGTAGAAGGCCACAGACATCCAGGTTTCTGAAAGTGAGAGCGGGTAAGTTCTAAACGACGATAGTCGTTGGCTGATGTGAATAACAAAAAACGGATATAACTGATACAACTTACTTGACCCTAACGTACTCGTTGTCTCTTGGCCGACGGTGTACTATGAGTATGATGAACTACTAATCCTAAACAGCATCATTTCGTTACAAGCACACGAACAGACACACGTATATGCTTCAAATAAGATCAATGAATACTCGCACGACTCATTTATTCTCGCTTACACGTTTGTGTATTCGCAACTCAGACATCGCTTCAAACCGGAGACGGGTCATTCAAGTGTGGATGACCTCAATGAACATATTTAACGTTCAGGCAATTGGTGTCCAAATCCAGGCAGAAACCAGTCTTTTACGTTGCTGAAGTGTGGACGGATGAGCCGTTTAACACTGAATGACCGAAAAGTCTAAATGAGGTCTGATAATGTGAACCAAACATTATCCGTGGTTGGGTGAGTACGAGCGTCCTGTTAGAAGTGGTCACCCAAGAGAGATGTCTAACACAGATGGTTGTCGAGAACGATAAGAACCCATCCCTTTGCATACGGGTCTACAACGCGTAAGTTGTGCCAGTTCTGCCTAAAAATACACTAATGGCGATTAAATAGTAGCCGTGTATGGTGAACGTGACAATACACCTCCGTATCTTTGGTCAACGAGTGCGTTAGATTTGAACCCTACTGAGCATGTACGGGACTGATTACGACCAAAACATAACTGATGTTACAACCTAATTTCGCAAATTTAAAAGTCGCTCACAACGAAGTATCAACTTCATTAGTTAATCATTTCACTGAAAATAAATCGTGAACGGTTGCTGAGAGGTACCAAATACACTGTGCTCAAATTAATTTGTCATCCGAAAAAACGGTCAAATAGTGGTGAATTGACCGGAATCCGTTTGTCAACTTTGCTGATAAGGAAGACTCATTGGTAATGGAAATTTGTTCAAGTGTGAATAACGCAGATTTGTCATCGTTTGCCAGATTAAGCATAGTCGCTAACGGGCTCATCGTCACTGTCAATAACAGTAAAATTTAATCACGCCTGGCAATAAATAAGGGTGGCAGGTACTAAAATCGTGAGACAACATTCAAAACGTCGAGCATCACGTTTATTACTAACAATCAGTAAGTCACAGTGATTGACACCAGCGTACGACATTTTGAGTTCACTCCGTCCCACAAGAAAAGCACTTTAGACTGGGGATATTATGCAAGATGAGGGAGAGTTTGTGCCAGATGAGTAACAATCTCCGCAGATAATGGCTAGCACTTACGCTCAGTTGGATTACACATTTTGCTGCCCACGTATTACCGGAGAGATTCAAGTGTCTGACATGTAGCCGAATGAATGACAAATGGCATTCCAATAGATACATCCCAAGCAGGGTCAGTGAGTTCTAAATTGCTTCACTGGTTTAAATTTCAAGTGCGTGATGAATACTCCATCTGGCATCAACTCTGATGAGTACATGCCACCATCACTAGTAACGTTGATGATAGAAGAATCAGGGTAATTGATCAATTTTCTCACTTAATCAAAAGGATCAACAACTTTCCCAATGGATATTGTGGGTTAAGTACAGTGGCAGGCACAGGTGCTGTAGTTTTACAGTATCAATAACAATCTGAAATGTCCCTCGGATAAACACAATCACATATTTCCTATGCAGTTCGTAAAGCTAAGATTAACTGGACTAAGACAGTTAGTAACTTGATCATGCAAATGTAATCGGCCAATATTGAGCTGCGATAACGACAGTTAGATACATTCGTCATACTTGCATCCAGAAGCAAATAAGTGGGTGTTGTATCCGGAGCTAGATGCACAACAGACCAAAAATTTGCAGAGACAGGCAATTTCAGATTATCAGAAAAACTGCTGTTCTGGACTGCCAGTCCTGTCAAAACTGAAGACACATGACAAGAACACGTCGTTTGTCATTCATTTTTGTATACTGCATCGTCATAATGGTTAAAGACAAGACTACACCGGTGATTCGCGCTGATATTTAACTTCTTGTCCTTGGGTTGACTACTTTCCGTTCACTAAGAGAAGTTGTTCATCACATTTGAGCACACCATGACAGCTACACAATGGCTGAACCTCCTCTCTACTGATTTCATGCTCATAATGTGAACTGTTGGCTGCGATACCTGCCATCGAAGTCCGGTCTTACTAGCACTGTAGACGGTAATTGACGGATACTCATCAAGTTGGATCCATTGAATGGAGAAGTAACTCCATCAGAACGTAACTGACCATGTCAGTCACGAAGTAACGGCCAAAGTGGGAAAGTGCACTGATACGACTTGGTACCGAAAACAAGAGGATTATCCGAAGGAGCGAAGTAAAAAAAACTGTTTAGGCAAAAATTAGCCATACCATTTCTAAGGACCTTAAGTAGCGAGGTAACGAGAGATAACTGAATGCGTAACATGCGATACCAAATTTACGCACTAGAAACATGATTATTGGTGCTGAGTTTAAGGTTTTACCAAGTGTCTAAAACGTGGAAGTGGTACGAAATTTTGGTTACGATTAACGGACGCTTCTCATGGTTGCATGCGTATCGAATCTGATCAATGTCAGAAACACGGTAGTCGACTTGTGCTCACACACCATTCAGGATCTGTGGCTTATCTTACATATAATTATGATACGTCCCCGGAAAGGCGATTCATGAAGCTCGTTCACTCACACATACGGGATAATTTTCGTCGATCAATATATGATCCGATTTACAGACAAATATCGACACTGCATCTCACGTGAGTATTAATCTGGCACATCTCACTGGCTACCTGGAACAGAGTGACACTCAGCTACACACAGTTCTGCTCTGCTCATTGGACAGCAGACACTTGTGGTTGATGATTAAGCTAATATGAACTCCTGGATGCAATGAAGTATGTACACCGGTGTTCAATCAAGTCCCAAACAGCATATACAATAGCATAAAATACGTTCTACGAAGTAAGGAACATTTTGGAGGTGTACTGTAGTGAGTACTTAATTAATCAACCTGCGTACCCAATGGGAAATAAACTCAGTAAACAATGACCAGACACAATCTGGGTTCTGAGTTAGGGGGATCCAAACGAAATATGCCGGACAAGTGTCACCAACTGGTTGCCACTTCTACATACGGACCACAAAGAGCTCACTGAGTTTAATTCAAAGTTCTGCGGATACTTTAACAGAGTCCACCATCGACCCCACCATTTGATAATGGGTCGTAAGATCCAGATTAAAGCCCAGCGGGTAAGGTTTACAACGATAGAAAAAGTGAAATGAAGCCACATGACGAGCGATGAGAAAACTAACCACTTGCTGATATTTGTGTGGATGTATCAAAAAACTAGGACCGAAAGAAAATTGACAATTGGTCATTACAACGGCAACAACATCGCCGCATGTGGATGCATAATTCAGTTAATCACTTGTGGATAAAAGATCGCATCAGTAGGTTTTCACGAACGATTCCATAAAGAGACAAATCACTTAAGTGCAGTGCCACGATGAAAAACAAATGTACAATAAAGGCAAAGTATGCAAAGAAAATCTACTTAGAAATAAAAGTGGTATGTACAAAGCGGGTGTTGTTTACAAGGGTCTAATCGGAAGAGGACTTCGATGCCACATCTCTGTCATAGTGTTCTGAAAAGGAAGCAAACATATCAGTTACTTACAGAAAATGAGTAGCAACCTCACGTAGATAAAAAATGTGATGACCAACACAGTTCTAACCTTTCGCACGACGAGGAACCCGTTCAAAATAATGTGCTAGATTAATGGAAAGGAGATACGTCGTATTATGAAATCTGATTATGAGCAGCACAATGACTTGTGCAACAGCTAGTTGTCAGCAGTAACGACCAAACGGAAGACCACGGCATCCATTACCTACGGCCCAACTAGGAGGGGGCACTAAACAACGGGTCGCCTGCCTGGCTGGGGTCATCGTGATCACTTAAATCGCTAGTTAGAAACGTTATCCGAGATAGCAACATGCCACAGTTAATGGCGTGCCTGCATTCATACCATTTTTGGTTCTCCTACTTAGTCTTCTTTTTCTATAAAAAAAACCTTTACAGTAACGTGTTCTTCTTCTAGGATATTCCACGTCCCTGTTAAGGTGAGTGACGGACCGAACAACAGTACCTTGTGGTTAGGCTTAAGGCTGACGATGATGACAATGGCTACCGAGCAATATAATCTAGTTGAAACGTTATTAAGTCACGTCATTTAGGCGGTGAACGATCTATTGAAACATGTGGTTTTCATCTGATACGATTAGACTGTTAACTTGAACAGTTATGTGCGTTCGTAAGTTCGACCTCACAATATATCAAATGAGTGTATCATCCGCACCCATAACAGAAAGCCTGAGTGAGAAACGACAAACAGGAAGGTGTGGGACGAAATTCGTGAACACCTAAACTTAAAATGAAATATAAGAAGTGTTGCTGGCTTAGACTATTCAGCGTAGTTCCGTCGAGCCTCTAAATAATTCTCCGTACATCCGAGAACCAGTCAGCAGAAAATTAATACACCACATTTCGTTCGCCATGGATCCAATGCGCTCGACGAACAGGCTCGAAGTCGTATTAAAAATGAACAGTTTATCAGGTCTGATAGATTAGACCCAGTTGTGAAGAATTCAGGGCTTCGGCTGGATTTGAACCAGCGACTGAAACAGCATGCCCAAACATGGCAAGCGCTCTATCAGCAAAGTTACGAATTCCTACTGCATATGAGACGGGGGAACAGGGGAAACAAGATCCAACTATGAAACTTCTGACTTCCTGAGTTGGCTGCATAGCCCAGTTGGTAGAGCGCTCGCCGCGTTTGGGTGTGTTATTTCAGTCGCTAGTTCGAATCCAGCTGAAGCCCTAATTTTTCAAAACTGAGTCCCCTTTAAAAGACTCGTAATCGTTGTCCCACACACGAAGACACATAGCGCCAATAAACTGTTCTAGTTCAATTGGGTGCAGTTATAACAATAGCAGAAGTGTAAACGTTTCAGATTGCTTTGAATATGTCAAATTTACACAGATTGTGGTGAATCCAGTCGAATGATGCATACCGCCATGAGCTTTGGTAATCATAAAAGCATGAGCAGGACCTGATGTCATAATTATGTTTCGCCGGCCAAATCTTCATTCAGTTGCATAATTGGACTAACTTAAATGAATGGATGGAGACACAAGCAGAAACAATTAACCCAATCAAAGCGAACACTTCTCACAGTTGGATATACTCTAAATCAATCAAACAGTCACTCTATCCATGATGAGGTGGTTACCATATGTTAAGAGACGCATCTCCTAACGAAGCAGCAAAGGCCAATCACATCATATCGATAGACTGACCAAGCTTAGAGTGAATTGATATGTTTTAACTCACTCAGTTAATCAGACTGCAGCTGCGCGATCGAACGCCTGTACGTTGTCTGAACTGTTTTCTCGTGTTCACTTTCTGATGCCCCCTATAACGTGATTTGTTCTAATGTTTTGACTGCCAGATATGATCGTCTTGATTGATTTGCTATGCATCTTGTCGGCTATGTATAGTACTCATTTCACCCCATAAATCGAGAGCCTCTGTGGCCTAATTCTGACTCGTCTCGTCCACCCAATAATCGCTGTTGCCGCACCTATTCTCTTCCTCGGTTCTAGGTCAAGCGTACCAAGAAGAGACGATTCAATACCATCAGATCGAACTTATAAGCCACCTTCGATTGAAAAAAACATTTCTTTTTAGTTAAAAGAGAATAAAAGCCTTCTGCAACTAGTATCGCATATCATGGTGCAAAATTCCGCGGACTAGGATAGAACTATTCGGGGGTCGCAAACGAAACCCACAAAATAATCGATACATCTAGGTAGTTGATGTCACTGAGAAAAAACGTTTCTTGCAACCTTTGTTAATCTGATACACTTCAGCCGAGAACTACTATTAAACTGTCAAATAAGCCACTGACTATGAGGTCCGTGCTATTGTTTAGTTAGACACAGTTCACCAAAGCGAGGTCCCGTAGGTGACGTAACATGAAAAACGGACAAATTGGCCTATACAATGAGCTATGAGCCAATATCGCGCACAGATGGTCCCGCGTCTGCTTATGTTTAATCCGTCTGCGTTAGTTTATTTCCTTTTACCGACAGACTACTCATTTATACGTAATCTATCTAAATTACGAGTGGCGTAAACCAGACCGTAAGAATCAACAGACCATGAAAACTGGGATAGATAACAATAAAGAGCGATCTTCATTAGATAAGTAATGTTTCACATACCGAGGAATTCATTGACGAATTCCGTATCTCTTCCAGCTCTTAGGCCGTTACAAATGTCCGGATGCGTGACCAGCGGATGCAAGGCAGACAGAAACGAACCATCATAAGGTGGAGCAGCAATTTTCAATACCTTTGGGATCATAAACGAAAACAGGGATGATGACTAACTCAAGTTCACCCTCGGAGACTGTCACATTTTCGACAATGCTAGAGTTTGAGGTATTCTCAAAAGTTTGGCGAAGCTCAACATATAAACCGAAATTGGCCAAAGTCTATGCTTATGTTTATTATCTGCACTACTCTGATGAGGCGTCAGATTACTGGTGCAACACCTGACACAATTCTAGACAGACTATTTGTTCACGGAACGTGAAGTTAAGCAAGTGAGACCAGTGATCTCTGTTCGCTGGACATCGTGGGGGTGCTAACAGTTCATTTAATCTTTTCAATCGCGAACGTAAAACATGAGATTATCTAAAATATGCCGGTAGCTCAGTTGTTCCTAAGTGATCGACTGAAAAATGAAAATCTAACGTAATCCAGTTACACTCATAGGTCATGCATTAGTTTAATCAGGAATAGTTTCCAAGTAATAGGAAGTATAAATTAATTTGTGGTTCCTCTGAATAAAGCATTGTTCGTTAACTGAGAAGATGTGGGTTTACGGTTTTGACCCCAGAATTTTGCAGTTCACCGCCTACATACGTTCAGCACGCTCAACAAAGCCTGTAGAATAGTCTCGACGTCGCAAATAGCAGAAATGACTATTCGTTTCAGGGCCCGCATTCTTCACTCATGTTGACTCAGCACATCCTGAGGATCTCCGTTTTATCTTCACACTCTTGTTTCCACCATGCTCCAGACGTTCTCAACGGGATTCAACGTGGGCGAATAGGGTGCCAGTCGTCACAGTTGTCTTCTATTATATAACTCCTCAGCAAACACTTTCTAGATCAGTGTGACACGGTGCGTTGTCGCATATCAGCACACTGTCTAATATAGGTGTACTGATTTTCATCTGATCTAGCAGGGTTCGTAGCCAGCCCTTGCAAACGTTGTTGTTATATGCTCACCACCTCGTCATGTAGCTCGGTGTCACAACTCCAATTAAATGAAGCTAACAGTCCTGACTATTTATTACAGAGACGCATGCCGTCGTCTTTGTTAACGAGCGTTCCACTGACCTCGTACAAAACAGGTTAAAATTCGTCTCACCAATCCACCAAACAGGCTTAGAATATGCATAACACTCCATCAATCGATATGCAAACAGTCATGCACCCGCCACCCGAATACCGACTGATGGTTTTGGTTGATAACTCATTCCCAAATTCAGCTTTGACGCGTAATCTCAAAAATTGCAGTGTAATCGTTGGTCTATGGAGATCTACTACAGCAACACATCGATCTCAGATTCTACTAGAATCATGTGTCTGTGTCCTTTTCGAGGCTGAGCTCCATAACTGATGCAATCCACATGAAGCCACTTGTAAGCGGTATTACACTTGACTCCGTTCAGAAGAGCAACCGCGCGCCAGTCATCGCTCCTTTCGAATGCTCCGAATATACGTCTATTTGTTTCGGGACTGATGTGAGTGCACTTGCGTCCGCTGGCCAAGTATGCAAGAGAAATAGTAAAAATGTTTTTACAAACTGGTTCACTTTCACATTACAGCTTGAGGTCTACCACGACCCCAAAGCTCACTCTTACTAGACGTGAGATCCACAGACACCCATAACCACTATCAATACGGCCCACAGTTTGATATATTAGTAAAGACAGGGTCGGATGATCTGTGCTCCATTTTGACCGCTAACCCCGTTCTGATTAGGCAAAGCCAGTGACATCTCTTGAATAACCCGTACCACTTCCTCGATCGAAGTAACCAGAGCGACGCGCGCCAATTAAGATTAGCTGTTCCTTTGTGTCGGTTGGGCTAACCACATTCTTGTCGTTACGTCCAAGATCCTAATGTGGAAATCTTAGTACACCGGGATGAATTGCTTTAGCATGTAATAGAAAGTATTATGTTTTGAAGGGGAAAAAGGTAGAAAAGCATAATTGGTTACAGAACGTGAGTCCAAACAATTGAGATCAGTGATCTGCATTCGCTGGACGAAAATACGAATGACATTGCCAAAGTGAGGTAATTGTGTTCATCACTGTGCACACGCCACACCGACGCAAACTAACCGGCTGAATTTCGCTCAGTTGGGCTATTTTCACTATTTGTCAATCCGATGTCAGTTGTATCAACTCTGATTACCTGTCTAATGGAACCAGTAGTCAAATACATAGGTCCTCTATGTCACCAGCTAAACTCCACTGACGACGTGCCCTCAGTCATTCATTGAAGGGCACAGTTCTTCCGTAGGAATGCGTGACTAAGCTCGTTTCCGGAATGGCACCCGAAGACAACTCTCGCCTGTTTTCGTGATCCTACAAATGTGTGGTAGGGGCAATGTAGTGGTGTTTTGTTGACACGTTTTCAAACAGGCCAGAACAGTAGGCCAACAAACACGTTCACTCCACTGTGTAAACTTCGGCCATTCGGATAGGTTTGGGTAGTTGGATAGACTTGTCCAAAACAACCAGAGTTCACAAATGATTGGTCAGCGAACGGCGTCCATGAGATCAGTCGAAAAACAAGTGTATTTAACATGCGGAGCGATTGCGTATGGACCCGATATGTGCGTTACGATGTAGAATGACGAAACGTTGTCGTTTAGTTAAAAGAGACACCTCAGATTGCAGCTCAACTAGCTGGTGGCGCCATTGTCTACATACTTTGTTGGTGGATGCCTTTAAGAGTTGCGTCTACTGGTTCTCCATAAGAAGTAAACGCCTACAAGAAACGACAATCCATAAAGCATCCTCAAATGACTATCCTCCGTCTCTAGGGCTTACTTGCAGTTTGCCTAAGGGACACGTTCAAAAGCTTTACAGTATGACAACTGATGTACGTTATTTTTCAAAAAAGGAGAACAAATTTTTAAATCATTGTAAAGTAGGGTTGATTTCTATACAGTGGACAAGTTTGGCTTCTCCCCGTCAACAGCATGGAAATGAAGTAAAGTGAACAAACGATTGGCTTCCGTTCTGAACGTGGTTGAATGGAGCAATTATTCATGGAGTTAGATGGCTATAGGTCGATATAGTGCTAGAGAATAAATATTATCTGCAGGTTTTTACGAGGTAGGTAGTGCATTCTGTCTAGTGTATCGGAGTTGACGTGAAGATTGAAACTAAATCAAATAGTATCCGAAAACATCTGGCCGAGTAGGCCTCTAAAAGAATCTTTTATGCAGATCCACAGGTAATAAAAACGTTCAAGAAGGATACTGACCCTAGCTTTTTCCATTTCCCATTGTCACTGATAACTGCCAGAGACAGCTCTAGATACATCGACCTTTCTAAGGACGCAGTCTTTCTCAGATGGAAATTTTGTACCTCAGATAAGAACTACCGGCGGCACCCACATCAACGATGGCGGTTCACAAGCGGTACAACACTACAACCTAGAGGTTCTACGTGTAGAGTAGAATTGAAGAAGAAAATAAGCCATTACTCACCCCAGACGACCTCGTAAGAATAGCGGAAGAAATCGCCTGTAAAGGAAACTGGAAGTGTGCCCGAGGGAATCTTAATCTCAGTTTATAATGACACGTGCTGGAAGTGTTCAGATGCTGGTTAGAGCAGCTAACAAGAGCTATGACACCAATGGATCATCCATGACTAACCTCGGTGACAAAGTGTCTGGCAATCGACACGTCCACACGATTCCGTGTGAATAATCTATGCATGGTGCGAACGACTGGTACAACGTGACCACAGTAGAGCAGGTGTACCAACAGACCAACCAACATGCGTTTGTATTCCAGCTGAAAAAGCATACAATGAGAAACAGATCACGTGTTACCGGCGTCGTGTTCACAGTTGGGAAATCAATATGTACGTTTATCATAGAATGACAGCGATTAATGAAATGTCATTAGGGAAAACTTCCAAACAAATGTTATCGCTCTTGAAGATTAATTATAGCGTCAACTTCATTAACATTATCATCGTTATCAACATATTACTCATTCCGATACTACACACACCTATGGACAAAAAATGGACAGTGATTTCCAGGGTTCAGTTCGCACACTATGCGTTCATGTATAAAACAAATAATCAAAGTCACCCAACTATTATCTGGTCGATTCAGAATTGGGTTGTCCAACAGTGAACATAAAGATAAACTCAACGCCGACCAGTACTCGAAGATATCATGGCTCGGGCTGCCGTTGGTCTTGAGAGTAGTTCACAAAGTGACAGAGTAATAAAGAAATAGAAGTATATGAAATAAATAGAATAAATAAATAAGCGGGCGAAAAAATGGGAAGTTATGAAGAACAGCTGCTAAACTTACGGAAAAACGTTTGCCGTTGAAAGCAACATACTGTCATACATAATGTGGTGGGTTGTCAGGCCGGAGGGGCGAGTATTCAAACACTCGGCGGAATACCTCAATGTGGGGGGAGGGAGGCACGTCCGCAAACCTTCAACGATCAGATGGCGGACAACAGGGGTAATCGGGTGAGTCATCGCTCGATCGGATCGGACCGACGGGCGAGACATGGCACGCAAAATAGGATGGACGACCAAATCGGAGGCTCGATTATTCCAACACTCGGGGGAATATCTCGACACGGTCGTGGAGGACAGTCAAAGCTCACAGTGGATAGATGGAGGACAACACGAGCAACCGGACGAGCCATCGCTCAACGGAATCGGACGAAGATTGACAGGCGGAAAATCCCCGGAGAGAAAACGCCGATCACCCACGTAAACCACGCAGAAGTGTACACGACGCGTGAGCGAAAACCTCGGGGTGTTGTGAACTAGTATGTTGGACAATAAAGATTGTGCTTTATTAGACGCCTTTTCGCTGCAATAGAAGTGTTTCCAACCAACGGTGTGAAAGGGCACGCGCTCATTAGCTTGACAATCGGCACTACCAACCTTGACTGGTCGAGCGGCTGGCTGTTCGTGACCAAGCCATCGCCTGGCCACCCTGTTGTTTGGGCCAACCATCATCAGCCACAGTGAACAACATACGACGAGGCAAGCACTTTGCCCATAAACGGAGTAGGCGGCTCAAACAGCGTAAGCTGAACAAGCCGACGGACTGTCATGTCGCACACACAACCCGTTTACCTGACAGACTAACTAGTGAAGGTAACTATGATCGAATGCTGCCCAATCGTTAATTGTCCGACTAGTTCTCACTCGTGAACGAATGAGTCCTGAGCAGACGAAAAACCGAAACAAACACGAATAGCGGTATGACCTTGTTATGAACCGCGTGGATTGACAATTGATGAAAGATTACTAACGCCCGGCGTTCACTATAACCCGGCTTAGCTACGACGATTGCACTAACGATTCACGTTATCACGACCTATACGACGACGCATGAACTACCGCAAATGAAGAAGACAGGGAACCTTCAACCATGAGTATAAATGATTTCAACCAAACGTGTTCAACATACGCTGGAAAACTCCACCGTATTTATAATGTTCAAGCGGAGGCTCATAGTCTTAAAAATAAAAAACAACATTTTGGGGTTAATTGTGGCATTATCCTAACATCTCCCTTTTGAGCCTTCTCATCCGTACCGCTTGGTCCTGGGATTCACTTGTAGTGGGCGGAATGGACGTCTCACTCGGTCTGTCCATCGTCTCCGGAGCAGTCTGTCGTCAGCGCACAGGTCTGTCGTAGGAATTGGAGATCTGACGACCGTGGGGATTGTGAACGTGTCCAGTAGAACGTCCAGCGGAAGCGACTGCTGTGTTTCACGCACTGATGCATCTGGATGTCGGGGTCGAAGCTGATTTCGATGGCGAATCCAGGTGGAGTTGCCCACCGAGACTTCGAGGAGTAACTTCCCTCTGCGAGCCTTCACAACTCCATCTATCCACTCCTCATGTGTAGGGCGGTAATCACGCGCGTACACTGGTGAACCGATAGGAAACTCGGTGTGAGCATCCGTCTGGCCTGGCTGATGCGGCAGCGTGTCTGTCGGAATGAGGGCATGATGAACTGTGCGCAGTTTGCGACCCATCAAAACTTCAGATGGCGAGCGACCCTCAGGAGCTGCTGGGTTTGGTGTAGACCGATAAACCAGCAGGAAGGTTTGCAGAATCTCATCCATTGTCCCCTCCCCGCGCGACTTGAGAAGTGCTCTTTTCAGAGTATCGACGAACCTTTCGGCCTGACCGTTGGACTGCGGATGATACGGCGGCGAGAACACATGCTGGAAATTGGAGCGGCTGCAGAAATCGCGAAACTGTGCGGACGAGAACTGTGACCCATTGTCCGACACGAGTATCTCAGGGAACCCATGCTGGCTGAATATCTTCCGTAGCGCTGCGATTGTGGTTGAAGATGTAGGCGAATGGAGTGGGATGATTTCTGGCCACTTCGAATACGCGTCCACCAGAACGAGGTACATCACTCCATTGATAGATCCAGCGAAGTCAAGATGGATGCGCGACCAAGGACCTCTCGGAAGATCCCAAAGGACTGGATCCTGCTTCTTTGGAAGCCTAACGGCCTGTTGGCATTTCGAGCGACGCTTGACCAACTCCGAGATGTGGTCTTCCATGTCGGGCCAGTACGCAAACCCGCGTGCAATCGCTTTCATTCGGCTTGTCCCCGGATGACCGGAATGAAACTGATGGAGAACAGCTCGTCGGAGAGAGCGAGGAACCACGAACCGATCGGCGAACATGAGGCAAGAGTCCGCAACGGCCAAGGACCCACGTCGAAGGAATAGTTGATGGATTTCTCCGGACAACGGAACGTTAGGCCAACGAGATCGAACGTATTCCATGACTTGTACGAGGGCCGGGTCCTCTGCGGTTGCGTTTCGAATGTCATCGGCGGTGACAGGAATTCCGCGGATACCATCGTTGAGCTGGCGGCGTACATAATTCTCGAATGACAAAGATGCAATCACTGTATCGTCCTCTGGAACC
Source organism: Paragonimus skrjabini miyazakii (assembly GCA_014338405.1). Lineage (NCBI taxonomy): Eukaryota > Metazoa > Platyhelminthes > Trematoda > Plagiorchiida > Troglotrematidae > Paragonimus > Paragonimus skrjabini miyazakii. Next base: position 16,212 of record JTDE01002094.1, on the reverse strand, counting down.
TGGTGATTGCTGATGAGGCATGACAGACCATCGGCTTGACCAAAATCCTCCGTGCGGCGATAGTCAATCGAAAAGTCGTACCCCAGTAGTACCGTTGCCCATCGTTGCAGTCGGTTGGCGGAATAGACCGGGGTCCCCTTCTTTGAACCGAACACGGACAAGAGTGGCTTGTGGTCGGTGAGCAGTGAGAAATGCCGACCATAGAGAAGCTTGTGAAACTTCTTCACAGCAAAGATGATAGCCAGGGCTTCCCTCTCAATTTGTCCATAGTTCTTTTCCGCAGGACTCAGTGTACGGGAAGCATGAGCGATAGCCTTTTCAGAACCGTCCGGGAAGATATGCGAAACCACTGCCCCAACCCCGTAGTTGGAGGCATCCGCTGCCAAAACGATTGGGAGAGATGGGTCGTAGTGTGTTAGTAGATCTGAAGTGAGCATCGTCTTCAGTTTTGCAAAAGCCGATTCGCATTCAGCCGACCAGTTCCATTTAGCTTCTTTCTGGAGCAGATGGTTTAGTGGGGTTCGAACATCATATAAACTTGACAGGAATGAGCTATAGTAGCTGGTGAGGCCAAGGAAGGACCGAAGCATTGCGATATCAGTAGGAGCTGACATCTGTTGAATGGCCCGAATGTTCTCTGGGTCAGGATGGCGACCGTCAGAGTCGAAGATAAAGCCCAAGTACTTTATCGACGGTAAGAAAAACTGGCACTTTTCGGACTTCAGTCGAAACCCGTGGTCCTGGATGCGCTGGAGCACAGCCACGATGCGACTGTGGAGTTCTTCAGTTGAGCGACCCATCAGGATAATATCATCCAGGTATGCGGCTGTACCCGGTAGACCAGAGATCAGGGCGTCGATAATCTGCTGGAAGATGGCGGGTGCAGTTTTCACGCCAAACGGGAGCCTGGTGTATTGGAATAAACTTCTGTGGGTGTTGATCGTGACCAGTTCACGGGATTCCGGTGCGACCTCGATTTGGAAGTATGCTTCCGCTAAGTCCCGTTTGACGAAGCATTTGACGCCATTGAGCATTGTGAACAGGTCCTCGGGAACGGGAAGCGGATGGCAGTTCGCTTCTAAGCTCGCATTGAGCCCAGTGGAGAAATCTGCACAGATCCGGACGGACCCATTGGACTTCTTCACTACGACAATCGGTGCGGCCCATGCAGAATATGCGACCGGGTTCAGAACACCAAGTTGTTCCAAACGTTGCAGTTCCTGATCGACCAGAGGAAGGGTTGCATATGGTACCGACCGTTTGGGTCGGAAGACCGGCTGGCTTCCCCGACGAAGGTGCAATGTGGCCTGAGTGCGGGTGCACTGACCAAGACCATTTTGGAACACCGGAGCAAACTGATGAATGATGTGGTCAGACAGATCGCCATGCGTGTCAACGGACCGCACGTGGTTACAGATTGACCGGATGGGAAGATCCAGGAGGCCAAGTTGCTCGATCTAGTCAAGACCCAGCAGATTCAGGTCAGAGTCGGAAACATAACACGTCCCGTTTTTCGTTGCTGCCCGGAATGATACCGAACGATGCAGCTGGCCAGTCAACAGGCACTGGTGGCGGTTTGGGATGATCGATAGACAGGAGGGCTGCCCAGTTTTCGCCAGAGAGCCACGGAGATAATCGTGATGTCGGAGGCTGTATCCAGTTGTAGACGAACCGGACGACCGTTGATGTGGACCGACACGAACTTGCGATTCTCCGCGACACTGACTTTGAAAGTGGCCAGTAGACTGGATGATCTGCCCACCGGTTTGCCATGGTGCTTGAATCTTGGGACCGAGGCAGGCTTGCCCCGGGCCGCCAATCGTTTCGGGTAGAACCCATCTTTGTGCCCGACCATGTGGCATTTCTGGCAGCGATGTTGCCGGAAGGTGCAGAACCTGTGGAAGTGCCACACACCACGGTAACGACAAGCAGGAGGCTTGTCGTGGCTGGCTTGACCGGTTCTCGTAGGAGACTGGGGCTTGGAAACCACGTGCACCGAACGAGGGGCTCAGTCCGGGTTCTGGATCATCGCGGAGTCACGTTTCAGGTTGATCAGTCGACCGCATTCGTCGACCATCTTCATTTTCGTCTCGGGTTGCTGATCGATCATGGTCAGGAGCCGCGTTCGAAGATCAGCGTAGCTGGGAGCTTGGAGACCACAGATGAATACCAGGCACTGGAATTGATCTTCAGTGAGTGAACCGAGTTTGAATCGACCACATTCACGATTGACCAAACCAGCGTAGGTGACAAAATCGTCATTGTCACGTTTGACCAGTTGGAGACATTGAAACCTGGCGTTGAATGGAGAACAGGTATCCCCGAATATCTTCTTCACTTTTTCCACGGTGTCCGCGAAGCTCAGCGTTCGCGGCTCAGCAAGGAGAATGTAGTTCGAATAACGGACGTGCTCCGCCGGACCAAGTTTCCGGAAAAGCAGGCGCACCTTGGTCTCGTCATCTCGATTGGCCAACTCGACTGTGAAAACGTCTTCGTACCGCTTGTACCACGAATCGAATGATACACCGGCATCAGGATCATACAGAAATTCGTGGATATTCCTGGCCATGTGATCCACGAGCGGCGGATCAACGGAAGGCGTAGATGACTCCATTGTGGCAAACCGTGTAGTGATGAGCTCCATCAATCGTATTTGCGCCTGCATCATTTGCTTCAATTCTGGATCAGAGGACATGATGAGGCGATGAATCCGAAAATCTCAGTCGCCAAAATCTGTTATGAACCGCGTGGATTGACAATTGATGAAAGATTACTAACGCCCGGCGTTCACTATAACCCGGCTTAGCTACGACGGTTGCACTAACGATTCACGTTATCACGACCTATACGACGACGCATGAACTACCGCAAATGAAGACAGGGAACCTTCAGCCAGGAGCATATTTGATCACAACCAAACGTGTTCAAAATGCACTGGAAAACTCCACCGTATTTATAATGTTCAAGCGGAGGCTCATAGTCTTAAGAATAAAAAACTTTTGGGTTAATTGTGGCATTATCCCAACAGACCTGAAGCAAGATGGTTGATCAAAAATAAAAAGCAGTTTATAACGGAGTGACATCACCGGCAAATGACAGTGACGTGGACAATTCACAAACATGGTTGGTTTGCACAAGACGGTTCTCATACGACGCATAGTCGTATTTTGGGTCAGAATGTACAGCTCGATTTACAGATTTAGTGATACGTGCATACTTGTAACAGTCGATCATCACTCTCAGTTTGGCGCGCTGGGACACCGAACAAACTACCTGATAGTTACTCTTCTAGAATTAGACGACTAAACCGGACATTCATATCACCAAGAAAGATAACGACGCCCGAATATTCAGTCTGCCACAAGAGATCAAAAAGGATATCATAGACGTCTTGACAACATCTAAACCAATTTCTGTCGGACGCACGTATGGCAAATGAACAGCCTTCTGTGTAGGCAAACCTTAGCCGCAGTGTCAAATTTGGTGGTGCATAAATGACTGTCCACTGGGATCCAATAGAAGCTTTACTCTGCTTCAGAACTTAAGGTAATCCACAATCCAATTTGATCGTGAGATTAAGGTTGATCTATCGTCTCAAGTGGAACACAAATCAATAACCACACTAGCATCGTAAATGCACATTTCGGTGGCATAACATATGTCTAGTTCCAAACTCGAAAGAGTGTCAATCAGTAAAACTTGCTGATCAGTTTATCCGAACCAGGGGGTATCAAAAGCGCCAGTTTATTGAAGGTGTTGGCTAAAGCAAATGACAATTTAAAGCTGGGAAAAGGGGGAGAAGCAAAAATGTGCGGACCAATTCCTAGGAACAACGAGGAGGTACGCCCATAAAATCCCGAAGGAAAAAACAACCCTGGTCCAGACAGGGGGAATGAGTGAGAATTAGGTCAGAAAATTCCATATATGTACATTAACAACAAGAATCAAGGTATCTATACCTTGTCAACAATCAACCCAATTGCAAATGAAAAAATACATTCGACAGGTATCACGTTGGCACACAAACTAGTGACAACAATCTGAAGAATACCAACAAAACCAAAGGACCAACTCAAAGCTACTGAAAAGCGAAACGTACTATACAAAATTACCCACAACTATTGCGGCAAACACTACGTCGGTTAAACCAGACGAAAATTATCTACGCAAATAGATGAACACGAACTGGCCATAAAGAGGCGAGATTCGTTTTCGCTAACGATCGTCCAGTGAGGATCAAATAGAGTGTGCATTCAACATCGACGCGGCCGTAATCACCACTCAGAAAAAAACCAAGCAAGCAAAAGAAGTTCGGGAGAATTGTACACGGACATGGTCAGACAGCAGTAGAGCCGGACCAGAACGAACAGAGCAGATTGACTGTCAAAGGTTAACTTATCAAACCAAAGTTCAACGGCGAGGAAGAGGTGACCGACTCAGTCAAAGGCGATAAACCGACAAGTAACCAAGGCAAAATGCAACCAACCAAACTCCAGATCAAAAGGTCGGAGGCAGTAATCAACCACGTTCCTGATCAGAAGGTTATACTATTAATTTACATAAAGACAGGAAAACGTCGAACTTGCCAACCTCAAACTCATATGTTCAAACGTTCACCCACTGGGGATGTCATCTCGATTGGTGATCAAACGTTTGTAACCTAAATGTCAAGCTCTGCGAACAACCGTACATCTAAATTGGTGAGTTAGCAATATAGTGATGGCTGGATTGATAGAGTTCACTTAATGAGTGTGGAAGTGTAACGTAACGCAAGAGTACACAGTCCACAATGCATCCAAACGCCTACCTGACTTAAATCTTCCATGCCCTCTACAGAAGATGCCAGCAGTTCCGTGATAAAAGCCAACAGAGCTGGGTGTAAATGCTCGTTCACCTCGGCTAATTCGTTCACCACAATACAGTACGGCTTCATGGTGTCCAAATTCAGTTCGAAATCAACACGTTTGGTACGAAAAGCGACACGAACGAATCGGAAGACGCCGAAAGAGACCGGGCGACAGGACAAACATTTGAGCAGGGCAGGTAGGTCACGAAACGCACGAAGGCTGTTTGCACTGCCAGACATGTTGTTCCACTAGAAGAAGGCAGTAAAAAAGAAGAATGAGAATGGAGGGAGAGAATCCAGAAGTTGTTCATTGTTAAGTTTTGCTTCAACATGATGACGATCATCAAGACCGTGTGCAAAGCATCAAAGCTCAATTGACGTTCGACTATTGAATGAAAATATCCTGGGTTAAAAATAAACCCTGCATGTATAGATATAAACAATCCACATCTAAAAAACAAACGAGCGAGTTGAATTCTATGTTCCGCTTCAACAGTTTTTTTCACTTCACAGACAAGTCAGTCCAACGACGACAACATTAGAGCTACTAGGCCGGACTAGCCGTCATATCCAGTAATGTCTCCACAAGTAGCCGCAGCTTTCAAGACAAACACGACCTACTGTTTCTGACTTGAGCATTGCTTTCGGTCTTCCAGTTAGAAATTTGTCACTAGTCGGGTCCACCAGCTGTGGATCAATTTCCCTGAAGGAGTACAAGTCAACTTGTTTGTTGAGCACCAAGTTAATTAGTGACTGGTAGAGAGTAACCTCATAAAATGCTCCCAAGGCTAATGACAATACTACACGATTACGGACACTAACAGCCATTCATAAAAAATGGCAAGCTGTGTAACTTGTAACGAAGTGAGATGGCATCGAAGCCAAAAAACTTGATTCAGGTTCATCAACATCAACATAGACAGCAATATATTAGTGGTTCTCACTGAAGTTAGCTACCACACAACCATGAGGAAAAAAGCAAACCCTGTATAGGAAGACATGAGAGAAAAGAAGGGGAGAGG
>JTDE01002093.1:85145-96881 GCA_014338405.1 Paragonimus skrjabini miyazakii | reverse complement strand
AATACTTTTGGCAACTTATTTCCAAGAATTGTTTTTTAGCCTTTATTCTTGGCTAGTTTGATGCATGGCCTGCATGACCCTTCTGTCTGCTTGGACTTGACCTTGGAGCTGAAAATGCTAAGTCGTGCTACAAGTGCATACTGAGGTCACCACCCTGGTAGGACTGTACAATAGGTTTATGTAAACTAAAGTTTTCGGTTCGGCGTTTCATCAGTAATTGTATGCTATTTATTTCCTTCCCCGGGCTAGTTCTACGTACATATGTGCATAGGCGCTATGGTTTTGTAGACAGCGTTGGCCACTATTCCGGGCGATGTTTAGCTTTCTTGATTGCGCATTACTTTCGCTGTCGATAACAAGAGAAACATTCGCGTGTACAAGCTTTTGTTTTTTTAGTCTGTATACTTGAAACAACTAGTTCGTCTTAATAATGTTGACGCAACAGTCAAAAAGGGTAATTCGTTCGATGTTTTGCGAGTCGGCATTTCGTACAATCTGAACGCACCCGTACTGTATTATAATGGAGACAGCGGAAGTCTTAGAAATTGTGCACGCGCAAATTTTCATTGCCGCATCATACTCAGCCACCAGGGCAGCTAGACCATCAACATACACTGACCATGAACACAAAAACCGTTTGACTCATTTGTACGATAACACCTCAGTAAGCTACAGGATGCGTCTCTTCCTGATTTGGTAACGTCTACCGTTTGGTTTGTCTGTAGCCTATGCTTGGCTGTTGAAAAGGATGGATTTCGGTTTTGTAAATCAACCGATTTTATCATTTCGATCATTCCTCTCTGCAGCGGATTTCTTAAGTATTCACCGGTCCAAATATCCACAGATCAGTTTATTCTCCCTGTACGGTTGGCGGCATCCTAAGCGGCTTCGCCTGTCACAATAACCGAAGTCAAAAGACGTATGCGTTCAACCGTCACTACAAGTGGCTTGCGCTGCACCGCTTGCGGTTCCACTCACACACCACGTATCCAGTATAAACCCGAAAGAATAAGACCAGCAGGTGTGTGAGTGAGTTCTTTGTGTCCAGCCGGCCAATGCTGGTTAGCCAATTGGTTGGCTAACTGTATCTCTCTGTATACCGCTTATGATAACTGCATAAGGAATCGTAAATTTGTCTACCCTTCTACTTTACCCGAAACAACTGGAGTCATGTTTTATACTAAAACTCCGCCTTCCTTACAATAAAATGTTAACAATGGGAATTACGGGTCAGTTCAAAATGCGGTCGACGGATTCACCCAGTTATCTCCCTCTTCTAAAGAAAACCAGCTGAAATCAGTGTTACACACCACTTTCGTAATTATCAAGCCAACCATCACAGCTTATTGGCTGAACCCCTCTAGAAAGCATCAAATGGTCAGAACCAACAAATACGTTATGATAATGGGACCTGATGAAAGATGATGGGTAGTCGTCACAAACAAACAAGACAATGCGAAGTAGATGTACCTGATATTCGGCGATACGCAAGGCTGCTGCTCGGTATGAAACAAGATGCCATCTGAGCAGCAGAAGGTGCTGCGAGAAAATTGCCTAAACATGGCGAAGATCTTTAGCAATGAATCGGCTGAATGGCTCCAACCAACAGGCACAAGATCCACACTTATGTGAACTGTCATATATATTTTCGATTCAGGCCTCTCCCATCCGTGATCGTTCCTTCACAGAATCACCTTGCGTAATGGTACCGTTAGAACTGATCAGAAGGCGCCTTCGTTAATTCCGTCTAAATGACAATTTGTTTTGATTGCCAGAATATATCAAAAGTATCACACATACGGCACATTTTTATATGTCATGGACCAATTGTTTGCAAATGTTTTGTGGGGAGGGATGGTTGAGATGGTTTGTAAACATGCTTTTCATTTCTCTACAGTAAATTATCATTTGTGCCACTGCTCGGTCGCCAGGGCTGACCTGGGCTGGCTAAAGCCGTCGTAGTTTTTGAGATCAGAGCCTCCGTTTCACCTTCCTATCGGTTCTTTTTAACACCATTTGGTTGTCATGCGACATTATTGTTTGTCTTGTCTGACTTACTTCTGAGTGTGCGCTAGCCTTTGATGCTGGCCATTTCCTTATTGCAGGTACAGTCTGTCTGAGCAGTGTCCGACGTAATTTATTCTTGAGTACTCAGTCCATACTGGCTCTACCTGTTTGTAGCTTGTTGTATTTCCCTCGACTTTCTTGATTAAATTCACGCCATCTGTTCACCTCCGCATCTTTGTTACTTTCTCCCATACGACACTGTCAGTTCTCACCTGCTCATCTGTATAACCATATTATTTTTTTATGTTAACCGTATTTCTGTGGTTGTGTTTTTGACTAATCATTTAAAGAAAACATTTCCCATATATTTAGCCTTTCAATACCACTCGGTTCAACGTTTCTACTATCGACCAACGTATACGTCAGTTGGAGCAGGAAAATGGGCAAGGAAGCGGATCGCATGGGTTTTCTGAAGAGTTTGAAGAATTGCATCAAGAGGCGCACGTAAGTCGTCTGCATCCTTGCTGTTGCTGTTGTTCGGTGTATTTATTGTGTATTCCTTCTGAGTTTTGACGCTCCACAAGTTCCTTGTCATCCGTTTGCTTATCTATTTGTTCGTGCATGTGTGAAAGAGAACCCATTTGTCTACTACTCCGGTTTTTTTTACAATTTGGTATGTGTGTGACCATTGCTTGGAAATGATAGGTCCTTAGAACAGCCTACTCTTAAGGTGCGTGTCTTGAGGATTTCAAGACGGCATGAGCTTTTTTCCACTGACGCCTCTGGACTTTTTTCCCCTTCTGTATTACTGATTTTAATATATATTTACTTTATTAAAGTCGGATTTATTACTATCATCAGTGATAATGTTGCTTTTTTATTACCGTCATTATTATTATGTGTATTGCATATTGTTGTATTTTACTTGGATGAATAATGTGTGGGTAGGCGACCCGACAAAGGGACATGGCTAACTATTTTATTGAACAGAAAGAAAATGAGATAGATGCCTCCTATCAGTCTAGCCGACGCACTGGTACATTTCTGACGTTTAAGTGATGTGTGCACAATACGATCATATACTATGTTACTCTGCAGTTGCTACAAAGAAGGTATGAACTGAATCGGCTTTAGACGCATACCCATCAGTCTATGTTCATTTGCATACTACAGTTGATTGTCAAAGGGATTTTTTCTATCAGACTGTTTCAAGCATAGGACTCGTCGCGACAGATCACGGACGTTGGACGTACTAAAACTGACCACTGTTCGAAAGTGAAAACTTTTTTGAGCGACCGTTTTTATGCAAACAGAACAGAGGGGGGAAGGGTACACGTCTGTTAAAGTGCAATATAGTTCACTTTTTTGTACACGTCGTTTTCATTGCGTTCATTGACTAGACTTGATAGAAATTACTGTGACGTGAGAATAAACTGTGAGACCGCGCAATAGGTTTAGAATAATTCTATTACCTTAAGTCTGGCTTGGTTAATCAGCCAGCGGTTGTTAACATGAACAATGTTGACAAAAGCAGTAAACGGCTAAATGTTACCTGTTTATTGCGTTCTGTTGTTCAAGAGTCATTATTATTTATTGTTTCTTCAGATATGTTTTATTCTGTTTTCCTTCAGCTTTACTAATCAGCATCGGAAATGATAAGACTTTTGATGTACTGCTCGCCCCCGTTTGTCGATTTGTTCTCGACGGGCATGTTCTAAAGTACTTGACCAGTCGGTGGTTCATCATAATCATCATGGCATTCATGAGCCTGATCAGGAGGTGCTGTGGCTCGGGCTGCCGCTCACCTCAATAGTGACCTAGAATATCCTAGTAGAAGAGGTTTTGTAATTTAGCTTTGGTTAACCACCCTGTCTCAGACCATGCCACTTTCCGTATCCGCTTTGTTTTACTTTCTCTCCCTCAGAGATTGTCTACTCGTAGCCATGAAACAATCGGCTGGAAATTGAGCGACAGAGATTGGCGAAACGCCCCCCCAGCATCGCGGACATTTATACTGTTCAGTTCACAACAGGGACTTGTTTCAGTCGAACAGTCGGTAGAATTCCCAATAGCCGTATGAACCTGTTACGATTAGGTCTGTTTCACATGAACGCTGCAGCTACGGTTCAGTTCGAGTGCTCAGTCGTTGACTGGTTCCCTCGGCACGGAGGCGTCACATACTGAAATGCAAGGTCCACGAAGCTTATCTAAATGAAGACGCAAAGAGATTACTCAGGTGTTGTGTTCCCTTGATTACGCTGACTACCGGCAATGTGTTAGTGAGGCTACCTGTGAATAGGTGGTGCACGAATTCACATTTTGTCTCGGTGACTTGATGGATAGGTTGAGTACTTTAAGGGATAATCTGATTGGACTTAGCTGTTCACCGGTGGGTGACGGAGAGTGATGGATCACTGTTGACGTTTCCGACTATCCTCGGTCGCAAGCCGAATTGGCTTTGGAGCTGTCAATTCTTAAACTTACTGAAGTCGTACACCCAGACCTTCCTTTTCCAGCTCTTGTCTGAACTGACCACATCCCTTCGCCCCAAATATGTGATTCAAAAGGTGCCCCGTGACTAAACAACAAATGTGTCAGAACATCATGCGATAATCACAAAGTTGTTAGTCTTGTCTCTGTCGCATCCAAAATGCCCACGGGTCTCATAATATGCCGGCTTTCGAAACACTGAGAGAGTCATATACAAAATGAACAGATTGAGTTCTCATTTTATCACATTTTATCATCGTTACCTTGCGACAGATAGTGGAACATTGGCATTCTTTTTGTCACAGTTCTTGTTTTTTTTTTAACCAAAGACTACTAGTGTTCTGTAGGGCTGCCTCCGTTACAGAAGTATGCCAATTGGTGGGAGTCGTTATATACCCACTGTGAATGCAAAATGCGGAGTTATGGACGTTTTTATCGAGCGTTCTCTGCTTCGGGTAGTTTTTTGACAAGGGAGTTCGATTTCCTCTTCTTTTTCTTCACTTTGTTACGGTCAGTGTTAAAGAGGGAGCACGTTGTGGTTCTGGGGATCTCTAACCGGAGCTTCTGCTAGGTAGTAAGCCTATCGATATTGAGCACACAAATGACATTGCTGTACCTGGCAACATCCTGGCTATGTTGTAATATTGAAATGGTACAGCTTATCCGTATGATGTGCTTTTTTACGCGCAGATTGTACACTAGTTTTACAAGATTGCATTTATCGTGTCTTCGTAATTTTTCGCTGCTATTACCCTCGAGATTGTAGATAGCTTCACTTACGTGGATAATGTCATCTCGTCTGCTTGTAATACTTTAGACAAAGTGTACGTATGAATAGCGAGAACACGTAGCGCGCTTCAAATCGTCGTCATTTGCGCCCTCGCAAAAGTTTTATATTGTTGATCAAAGAGAGTGTTTATCTGTTTGTATTCATTATCTTCCTCTTTGTGTGGAAGATGCGTAAGGACTCTAGGTATTCGATCACCGTTGTCTCCGCCGGTCAGCTTGTATCAACCGGGCCGACTTTGTGAGTAACGCGACAGTCTGCTGAAGCATATTTGAGAGATGTCCGAGTTTGCTGCCGATAACCGGTTTTACGATAATTCGCAGCCTACTCTAGTTATCTCGTGCACTCTCTATTTTGACTGATCGTCTATCTCACCGCGCCTTGTTCATTGTGATTTCTGATGGCTGAGAGTAACCTCTCAGCGGCTGGGCGATGGCGTGGCCACAAACCATAGAGACTTTCACCGCTCCGCCGAGCAAGGCTGTTAGGTTCCGTGCGTCATGTTGGGGAGTTCGCGACATCCACGCCACCAGTCAAAAACACGTTCGGACATGCCGATGTGTCACAGTCAGTGGCGAAGCCATATCGGAAAGTTGTCAACTCTTCTTGTTGAATCTCCATTGTTTTTGCGTGGTTGTTCTTCTTCATACATTTGTGCTTGTTTGTCACTCGGCTGCTTCGTGGACTACTGTGTATGCTGATGATAGTCCGAGCCATACTATTTACGGCTACGGCTTGACACTGAAAATGATGTTTACGATGACTTACTTGCTCTGTTTCATCCAATTCGCCCATGTTGAGTCGGTTGTTTGTGTGACCAGTGTGTGATTTTGACAGCGCTTATTTCCGATAATTCGCTGTACACGACTATTCGGTAGACTCTAAGCCGTATAAACTACGGTGGTTGGGTCACTACTCCGCATTTCGGCTGAGCGGTTCACCTTGCCTAGGATTATTTATCACAGCAACCAGCATTTGGATAAAGATAGCGTGACGGTCAACTGACGATATTGGCGCGACATAGGGAGTACCCTGCTTTTCCGTTGTGTAGGATGTGCAAATATCACTTGACCAAGTTGGGAACTCTGTGATCACTGGAATCACTGGTGTTAAATGCTGTCTGAATTGACAGCCTGCCTCTGTTATTGGGTTTTCTGCATCCACTTCCTCCATTTTTCGGTTTCGGCGCTTTTTACGTCAACTTTTCGCTTTTCTTTTGACAATTTTTTTATTCAAACATTTTGTAGGTCAATGTTGAGGTGAGAAACGGCTCAAGCCACAGTTTCATATAGTTAGAATCATGGCCCCTGTAAATGAACGGACATGTAATAGCGGGAATCGAATAAGCGTTCTTTCCCTGCCTTTAGGATTGCACTAACTTTGAGGATTGTGTCAGTCATGTGTCACGCCGACCACTCCTCATTTACGTTACAGTCCACCGGTGTGAAGTGTTTGATGGACGTCTTTGGTTTGCCTTTGAGAAACTAAGACATTTATTGCTAAGCTAGTCGCTTTGGATCGTGCACGTTTTCAGAACTGGCGATTTATTGTTCCACATAGTCTGTTGTGGGCTACGTTGGAAAAAGTGGACGGTAAAAGATTTTGGTGGCATGAATGATATCGTTTTTTTACAGAAGTTTCTGTCAACCAACTGAGGCAGGCAATAAGGACCTCAAAATAACGGTATACGGAGCACCGTCTTGATTCATTCGCTTTTCGTTTGTTTGTTTCCAGGATGTATTCGTGTTAGTACGAAATTTTTGACCTTAAAAATTCTTTCATTTTATCTACGAACTATTACTGGTCATCATGCCTTTACGGAAATTGCTGGGCGGTATAAACCAATAATCCGTTGCATTCTAATAACTTGTGTGGTGGAACTTGAACATCGATCACGTTTACTTCCAGCTTCCAAGTTCAGACCAACTTTTAACAAGAGACATCAGACCTGAACTTCGCTTTTGTTTGGACCCATCGGTAGGATATTTCTCTGTTAAGACCTGGCTAGAATTCTGGTACGTGTTCCCATGATGGCAATCGTTGGCCAATGCATCATTGGTCTCATACTAAGCATGACTGAATTATCCTATCGAAGCGCTCAACCACATTCGTTCGTGACCAGTGTTTAGGTTACCCCATCATCTTAAGGAAATTCACATTTACTATCTTGATAAATTCCCTCGATCAGATCACTATCAGGATTTCCACCCTATTGATTCTTTTCGGAAGCGATTGGTAAAAGTAACTTAAATGCAAACACATGTGAATGGTCAGTCAGATCTTAAGCTGGTTATCAACAGCCACTGGATGTGATCGACCCTCCGATTGTACCAGGCGGTGGTAGTTGGTCATTCACTCTAGTTCCTAATCTTAATCTTCCTCAGGGTCCGACGGGACAAAGTGTCACCAACTTATTTTCTCTTGGCTTGACTGTGAACTGTTTTCTGCAAAAATGTTTGTGACTGGACTGTTTTCCTTAGGGAAGTGGAAGTTAGCCTAGGAATAGCTGTTGTCGATGTTTTCAACATATCACATAGTGCGAATTTTTACACGCAGTTACCTAAAAATAGTTCACGTTTGGTGGCTAGCTTACGTGGCCGTCGTTTGATCATGGCTTGCTGTCGTCAGAAGTCGTCCCTTGTCAGTATCAGACGTGTATAGGCATTCGCCTCTTGCCACTCGCTGCACTTTTGTGACAGATCACAGTTCAGCAACCACGATCGTGCACGTTATGGTCTTTTTTGTCTGGCGTGTGATCTCTGGTCTCTCTGAACTACCACCCCTTCAAACGTGTACCGTTGTAATTAATCGGGTGAGTCGGGTCAAAGGCCATTGTTCGGCAGGATAGCTACATAAATACATAATGTCCAGTGGCATCGAGGATTAGCAGGCTGTTACAGTGTTTAGAGTGATCAATTTTTTACAGATCTTTCGAATGTCCATAAATATGCATGTCACGCTACTTTATGGCATGGTACGCGATACCTAAAGCAGGAGGCGGAAGAGCAAGAGACATCACAGAAAGAAATGATAGGCGCTCGCTACGATTAGAGCAAAGTCGTTTGCATAAGCTCTTACGCTACCTTGTTTTAGTACTTTTCCGCAATCGATCTTAACCGCAGTCAGAAAAACTTACGAAATCAGAGCGCATGTCAGCCGCTTGCATCACATTGTGATTTTAACACAAGAACGTCGCCAGTAGTGATTGTACTTACCATGCCACGCTGTCCTACTGCAATGGATCAGCGTGGTCTTAGTCAGCGAGTCCCGATTTGAACATCACATGGGTTGTCCGTTCCCGAGTATGCCGAAGTAGTAGCCATAGTCATCATCACAACGGTCGTAAGCCTGACCCAAAGGTACTATGGCTCGAGCCACCGTTCAACTCAGCTGTGAAGTGGAATACCCTAGGAGAAGAAACACTACGGAAAAGACTAAATAATAATAATAATAATAATAATAATAATAATAAAACACTAGACGGAAGAACTAGAAATGGTATACATGCAGATACGCCATCGACTGCGGTACATCGCTATCTCGGATAGCGTCTCTAACCGGAAATTTAAGTAATCACGAGGACCCCATCCAGGCAGTCGGCATCTACCCACCTTGGTCAGTCGAACAGTCAGGGTCTCCATATTTCGTGACCACGTTGTTGCTTGACCACCATGTGGTTTCACCCAACTGTTGGTGGCCTCAGCATATAATGCCCAGTACAGTGAACGTTCAGCTGGCATACGGAGTACGTGACCCAACCATCGCAAGCTGTGCAACGTGAGTAGTTGATCAATTGGTCGTGCATCCCGAGCGTTCCGGAATACGTGTCAGCGAACGGCCGTGTTGCTTATGCGATCAGTCCACTCAATGTAAGCTAATTGCCAGAGACTCTGCAGCTGGTGCATGTTGACAAGAGCTATTCGTTCGTTTGCTGTCCTCGCTGATATCTCATCAGCAGTATTACAAGCTAACGAGATAGTGCTACTCAGGTATGTGATAGTGCACACTCTCTCGAGTGGACTGTTTGCAATGAAGGAAGTTGGAGTGGAAATATCCCGGTCTTGAAATAACACTACACTTTGAAGGTGCGAAGCACATTTCATACAAACCAGGCCGGTCATTCCTCTTTTTCGGCGTGGTCTGCTTATTTTCGGCAGATACGCTAAGTAAGACAATGTCATCCGCATACTCCAGATTAGTCAACCTGGCGCCAGGAGGAAGCTCAACATCAAGCTCGCTGGATTCCTCAAGTGCGCCTTCCAGACTATCGTCCATGACGAAATTGAACAGGAAGAAGTGAGTCGGATACCTTTAGCGAACACTGTTAGAAGGGATGAACCTTCCGAGACGGTTGTCCCTAAACTCACACCCTACTTGCAGAGTGGGCATACGGTGATCTCAATAGATTCAGGTATTTCCTTGGAACTCCATTACGAAGGAGTCATTTCCAGAGAACGTTACGAGCAACTGAATGGAAAGCAGTCTTTAGGTCTAAAATGACCACGACCATCGGCTGCCTATGAGTGCCGACGTAGTGTAGGGCTATTGGGTAGATTGGACGCAGCAAACACTAGATTGATCCCTATGTAGTTGTTACATTGACTTCCGGCCCTTTGATCAACAGTTATCTAGAGGTGAACCCACGTAAACACCGGTGCGAGGATCGCCTGTTCGCGTCTCCGACATGCAGTACACATCAAGCTGCAGACTTTAGAGAGTACTTGCCAGAGCAGCTTGCTGACTAACTTGTTGGAGAGTGCGTTCATTGAATGCACCAATTTTTACCACCCGAAGATACATGTAAAGGAGAAATCTTGGATGGTGAAGTAGATGGAGAAATGATCAGGTTGCCCGATCGCCTCGAGAGGAGACACAATTACTGTCTGTTAATTCCGATCGTGGTGGTTGAATGATGTCATTCTCAGGAGAACGATAACGTCTGATGCTTTCCGTTCGTTTTTTGCCGCGGAAGGGAGTTGATTTGAGGGACTCCACCCAGAATCTCTAACTCAAAAGTCCGACCTACGAGGCAGCAGGATACAGGATTTTCCCGAAGGACCCTCTCGGGAGCCAATGACTCAAGAATATGACTCGCTTGACAGTGAGAGGCCTGCCCATTGCGAGGGTGCAGTGGATAATACATTAATCTTTGATTCTGAGCACTGCTGCGCGCAGTGGATGTATTCAAAGGTACATCAGGCTTTTGGATGATGTTGGATGTTTTCTGACCGTGTTGAATAATACGCCGGCGTTCACACCCAATCGTTGTGCGTTTGGAGTGCTTTGTTTGAGGGTACTTTTTCTAATCCCCTTCTTCCTGATTCGAAGGAGAGCAGTGTCGCAACTATGAAAATAGTTATACAGTATACCCATAGGATCGTGCCTCGCTGTCTAAGCACTCGTACGCGATCAGTAGTGCGACATACAATCCTATGAGTGTCTGACTGCTCTCCTTTGGCCTGTCTGACTAGGTTGCACCAAAACGGACCGAGGCCCTAGTCAGCGTGGTCTGCCGAATCAGAACAGCACAAACCTGACCACCACGTCGTCGTAGCAAAATAGGTGAGTATTTATTTGGCTACCTTGACAAAGTAATGGTGATCGTTTCCGATCCCGCTTGCTCTTACCTGTTGATCGATGCAATAGTACATCTGTTCGTAAGTGGATCGCTCTTCGGATGCACGGAAGAAACGGATTGGTGTGTCTCAAAAACCCCGGATGGTGAGGTCTGGGAGGGTACTATACACAATAGTGTTTCACGCAGTCCCCAAAGTTTGATCTCTTCCTGAAAACCGACGTAACACACTGTCTTATGTCGAAACTGAGGAACTTGTTAACACTAAAATGAGATCGGCCGCTACCAAGATCACTGTGGTCAGCAGACCTTAATTCGAATGAACGCGTTTGGGATTGAGTAGGTCTCATTGTTAGATAAGACTGTACCGTTGAGGTATATTTTTACTCGATCAGTCGCCTCTGGATGCATCTACTAAAGTGCATCGGTCTTGCATTGAGTATCTCATGTTAGAATGTAAATAAATGAACCGCCGACTAAATATTCAGGAATGCGTGTGAGGAATGGCTCTGCTCGAGGCAACAACTCTTGAGTGGAAAAAGTTGCTTCTTGTCTTAGACATGATCAATAGAGGAAGTGATATTCTGCCAAGTAGTTTATTACCACAACGTGCAGCAGACAGAAACACGTCGGTCTTTTGTTGTGGACGTTCAAGATTCGTCAATGCCCGATTAGTAAATCTAAGTGTCACTGTGGTAATGTGAGTTATCTAAAAGGTTTTGCGCTGTTTAGGTAGCAAATTAATTGGGGAACTTACGTAAATCTTTTCTTGATGAGTTGCGTGCGTCAAGTCATAGTATTATCAGAGGACCGTTGTGGATTTTTATACGATACTCACACACCATTTAATGACACATCACTTCCCCTTAAGGATTAT